>RJWM01027952.1:0-26211 GCA_004363535.1 Dasyprocta punctata | reverse complement strand
ATTTTTTTTTCTGATTCTAGAACTCACTCGTGACTTTTGGAATCACTCAGTGATGATCACTGAAATAAAGACTCATGGTCCAGACTCAGCACAAAGCAATTTGCAGAAAATAATGAGAGCAACAGTACTTCTTTTTAATAATGAAAGTTTTAAATATTTATAAAAAATAGCACAGCACATTGATCTTGGTATGATATGGATATGGTAAAATGAAATGATCTGTCTAATGTATTTGAAAGGTTGCAAAAAGCAAAAATATTTGTAGGTATAGTGAACTAGATGTTCAGCATACTTTTTCAATCTAGGAAGAAGCTTTTGTTTTTCAATTCAGAAAGAAGTTTGTACTAACATGAGCACATATGACTATTCTATAGCTAGGATTAGGAGGTTATTTTTTAATGTAGCATGTACTTACTGGGGAAATAACTAATAAGTATGTCAGGGAAATGAATACAAACAAAAGAACATTAGACACACACAGTACACATGTGCTTTTTTTCCTATTAATTTGATTTAGAAATAGTTGTTCATATTGAAAGCACTAGAATGAAAGAAAATTGATAGTATTCAATTTTGTAACTGAAGAATCTTGAACAAAGGATTATAAGGCATTCAGGGTGCATTTAATTAACTGCAAATCACACAAAATCATAATTTCAGAAAACACAGTAAAATCAGAAGAAGTACAGTATATCAAGAAAGGTTTCAAATTCAAAGCACTTATTTAATAACAGAATAAATCATGTGGTTATAATAAATAGTATTGATGTATTTCTAAATATAAATTAGAGAAGATAGCAAGAATATTTCTGAATGCATTTGTTTCTTCTCCCAAAGATATAATGCTTTTTAAAACTTCTATCACAACTTAAATATTTTGTAGTTTTTCACACATAAGAAACTCAAAATATAAATAAAGAGCAAAATACATACATATATATATATATGTATATAATAGGAAATGTAGAGATAGCTATTTTGCAAAATAGAAGGGACCTAAGAGATGGAGGGAAGGAAGGAGGGGAGAAAAGGGGAAAGAAAAAGAATGAAGAAGTGTTATGTTCATGCACCAACTGCCCGTGAGAAATATGATCATTATGTACTACAGACATCTACTAATAAAAACAAAAAACAATACAAAAGGTAAAAACAAAACAAAAATAAATGAATAAAAATTGATGTCCAGGAGAAAGGTATCTACAAGACAGCCCACAGCGGAGTTATGTTTTCCATAGAATTGTGATCCTCTAATTGGCATATTGACAGCAATTGGTCTCTAATTATCTGGTGTGCATAGTATGTTGTGAACTGTATAATTAATTCAGTTACTTTGGAACTCTGTTAATAAGTGTATTTTCCACTTGATATTAGCTTTGTATTATAACCTTCATGACAGTGTTTTCTCATCTTTTGAGTATACTTCAGATTTATACGTTCATGTATAACTGTGAAAACTGTAAAAGTTCATAACAATTCCTAAATTAAGTGAGAAATAAATTTAAATTAAGGACGAATCACAACAGGGAATCTTAAAGTTCCTGTTTTAAACATATAATTACTTGTAAAGTTTCGGAAATTTATGCAGATTTTTTATGAGTTCCGTACTTACCAGCAAAGTTCTCATTGAGTACATGAATGTTTTTATTTATGACACCAATGCTCCTTTCCACTTTAAATAATGGAGCTGATACTAATAGAAATATCTCTTGATTTAATTTTCCTGACTCTGTTATCTTTTTCAATACTCAAGTCTGACACAAGACAATGCAGGCTTTCTCTTTTGTTCCTCTTAACAAAGAGTCATCAAGTCTCTGAGTTTCATTTAGTTAATTTACACACATATATACAATATTTTATTTTTATTTAAATCAAAAAAAAAAGTAAGAGATTAAAGGAAAACAGAATTCCTCAACAGGCCAATAGGAGAGTAACAGTAATCAACACATTGCCTATTGTTATATTCATGGTAGTTGTTTACAGTATAAGATATAGACATGAAACATTGTCCAGAAAATTATTAGCATAAAACTTTTCCCTCAATGAATCAAGAGAAACCAGCTATATGACTATCATTTTTTTGTTATGACTGCTATATTATTTTCAAAAGAACGTTTCACATTAAAAATGAAATCTGAAAATGACTCTGTGAAAACTACTTTTCACTCAAAATTCTTTTACTTTAAGTATTTTAACTAATTTTTTATATACATTCATAGATTTTCTTTCAGTTTGTCACACAAGTGCAACAATACAATGGTTACATATGTGACTTATTTAGTTCACTGAGAAGTATATATTCAAGGCACATCCATTTAAGAGTGAAAATGTCTAGTTTATCATTCTTTGTAGCTGGGTAGTATTCCATTATATAGAAATACCACATCTTTTTTGTCCATTCCTCAGTTGAGGGGCATTTAGGTTGTTCCCAAGATCAGGCTATTATGAACTGTGCAGCTATAAACATAGGTGCACATTTATTGCTGTGGTATGATATCTTTAATTCTTTTGGGAAGATACCCAGAAAGGGAATAGCTGGGTCAAATGAGACCTCCAATCCTAGCTTTTTGAGGAATCTCCACACCGAATTCTACAGTGGTTGCACCAGCCTGCACTCCCATCAACAGTGGAGAAGCATTCCTTTTTCTCCACAGCCTCTCCAGCATTTGTTATTGATTGACTTCTTAATACTAGCCATTCTTTCTGGGGTGAGGTGGAATCTCAGTGTAGTTTTCATTTGAATCTCTCGAATGACCAGTGCTGTTGAACATTTTTTGACATATTTATTTGCTGTTGTACTTCTTCATGTGAGAAGTGTGTGCTCATCTCAGATGCCTATTTTTTGGATTGGGTCTTTAAATCTTGGAGGACTGATTTTTTAAAATTCTTTATATGTTCCTGATAGTGATCCTTTATCTGAGGGACAGCTGGCAAACATTTTCTCCCAGATTCTGAGTTGTCTCTTCACTCTGTTGGTGGTTTCTCTTGCTGTGCAAAAGCTTTTCAGTAGGATGAGATTCCATTTGTTGATACTTGGTGCAGTCTGGCTTTTATTCATAAAGTCTTTGCCTACACCGATATCTTAAAGAGGTTTACCTACTCTGTCTTCCAGCAGATTTAATGTTTCTATTTTAATGTTGAGATTTTTAATCCATTTAGATTTTAACTTAATACATGGTGAAAGATGTGGGTCCAGTTTTAATCTCTGGTATGTGAAAAGCCAGTTTCTTCAACACCATTTATTAAAGAGGCTATCTTTCTTCCAATGAATGTGTTTGGCACCTTTGTCAAAGATAAGGCAGCTTAGTGTGTCTCTCATTGTTTCTGCATCTTCTAATCTATTCCAATGATCTTTGGGTCTGTTTTTTTTTTTCTGGTACCGCACTGTTTTTATCATAGTAACTTTAGAGTATAATTTCAGGTCAGGAATTGTGATGCCCCCTGTCTTGTCTTTGTTGCCCAGTATCACCTTTGCTATTCTAGGTCTCTTCTGTTCCAGATGAATTTTAGGATTGTTTTCTCTAATTCTGTGAGGTATAGTATTGGAATTTTGATTAGGATTGCATTGAATTTGTATAACAGTTTTGGAAGTATGGCCATTTTCACTGCATTGATTCATCCTACCCAAGGTCATGGAATCTCTCTCCATTTTCTATTATCCTCTTCAATCTCCTTTTTCAAAGAACTATAGTTTTCAGTATAGAGGTCTTTTACGTATTTCATTAGATTGATTCCTAAATATTTCATTTTTAAGACGCTATTGTAAAAAGTATTGTTTCCCTAATTTCTCTCTCAGTGAGATTGTTATTCATGTACAAGAATGCTATTGATTTTTGAGTACTGACTTTGTAACCAGTTACTTTGCTAAATCTGCTTATTAAACCTGGAAGTCTTTTGGTGGAATTTTTGGGATCTTCTAGGTAGAGTATCATGTCATCTGCAAATAATGCTAGTTTAACTTCTTCCTTTCCTATCTTTATTCCTTTTATTTCATTCTCTTGTCTAATTGCTCTGGCTAAAGTTTCTGGGACTATGTTAAATAAAAGTGGATACAGTGGACATCCTTGTCTTGCTCCTGATTTTAGAGTGAAAGCTTTCAGTTTTTGTCCATTTAGTATGATGTTGGCTGTCAGTTTGTCATAGATGGCTTTTATCAGATTGAGACAGAGACTGTCTATTCCAATTTTCTGTAGAGTTTTTATCATGAATAGGTGCTGGACTTTGTCAAAGGCTTTTTCTGCATCTATTGAAATAGTCATATGATTTTTATCCTTGGCTCTGTTAATACGATGTATTACATTTATGGATTTAAGTATGTTGAACCATCCCTGCATCCCTGTGTTGAATCCCACTTGATCATGGTGCACAATCTTTTTGACGATTTGCTGCAGTCTGTTTGCCAGTATCTTATTGAGGATTTTTGCATCAAAGTTCTTTAGGGAGATTGGTTTGTAATACTCTTTCTTAGCTGGATCCTTCTCTGGTTTTGGAATCAGTAATGCTTGCATTCAGTAATGAATTTGGGAGTATTGCTTCCCTTTCAATTTCATTAAAGAGTTTGAGAAGTAGTGGTATTAGGTCTTTACTAAATTTCTTGTAGAATTCAGCAGTGAATCCATTAGGGCCTGGGCTTTTCTCTGTTGACAGGTTTTTAATTACATCTTTAATTTCATTTATTGATTTTGGACTGTTTAGGATTTTTATATCTTCTTGATTCAACTTTGGTAATTTATGTGTGTCTAGGAATGTGTCCATTTCTTCTGTATTTTCCAACTTATTAGAATATAAGTTTTCAAAATAGGTATAAATAATTTTCTGGATTTCTACAGGGTCTGTTGTGATCTCACCCTTTTCATTCCTAATTCCATAGATTTAAATCTTTTCTTTTCTTTTTTCCATAAGGTTGGCTAAGGGTTTGTCAATTTTATTTAAACTTTCAAGAACCAACTCTTTGACTCATTGATTCTTTGTATTGTTTTTTTAGTCTCCAGTGTGCTAATTTCTGCTCTGATCCTTATAATTCCCTCCCTTGTATAAGCTTTTGGTTTAGCCTGCATTTCTTTTTCGAGAAGTATGAGGTTCAATGTTAAGATGTTTATATGAATTTGCTCTGTTTTCCCGATATGGGTATTTACTGTTATAAATTTCCCTCTTAAGACTGCTTTCATTGTGTCCCACAAGTTCCAGTATGTTACACTGTCATTGTTGTTCAGCGGTAAAACTGTCTAATTTCTTCTTTAACTTCATCTGTGACCCATTGATTGTTCAGTAGTGTGCTATTTAATTTCCATGTGTTGATGAAGTTCTTGTGGTTTCTTTTGGCATGGATTTCCAATTTCATTGCTCTGTGATCTGATAGTATGCATGGGATAATTTCAATTCCTTTACATTTACTTAAGTATGTTCTATGAACTAGTATATGGTATATTTTGGAGACTGTCCCATGTGCAGCTGAAAAGAATGTGTATTCTGATGTTTTAGGGTAAAAGACTCTATAGACATCTACTAAGTCCATTTGCTCAAAAGTTTGATTTAATTCTAATATTTCATTGTTGATTTTTTGTTTAGTTGATCTGTCTTTTTGTGACAGTGGGGTATTGAGGTCTCCCAATACAATTGTATTAAGGCTTATTTGATTTTTCATGTCCATTAATAATTGTTTTATGTAACTGGGTGCACTAATATTTGTTGCATCTATATTTGTGATTGTTATCTCTTCCTCTTGGATTGTTCCCTTTACCAAGATGTAGTGACCTTCTTTGTCTTTCCTCGTCAGTCTTGGCTTAAAATTAACTTTATTTGCAAATAGAATAGCTCCCCTGCTTTTTTCTGAACTTCTGTTGCATGGAGTATTGTTTTCCATCCTTTGATTTACAGTCTATGGGTATATTTTTTAGTTAAATGTGTTTCTTGTATACAGTATATTGTTGGATCTTGCTTCTTGATCCATTCTGCCAGTCTATGTCTTTTGACTGGTGAATTGAGACCATTAACATTGATGGCTAAAACTGATACATATTGACTTATCCTTATCTTGTTGTTTTCCTATTATTGATTCACCCTCCCCCCTGCTTTTTTTCCCCTTTTTCCCTTCCCTCTAATTGTTTGCCTTTCCTGATGGGTTCCTTTTATTGTGGTTCATGGAGCTATAGCACTAATCATCTCTTTCTAAAATGTTTTTCAAAACATTTAGGAGTGCTGGATTAGTGGTTGTGAATTTCCTCAAATGTTCCTTACCATGGAAGCATTTTCTTTCTCCCTCTATTTTGAAAGATAGTTTTGCGGGATACATTAATCTGGGGTGAAAGTCGTTTTCTTTTAGAAATTGGAGTACTGTACTCCAAGCTCTCCTTGACTTGAGTGTTTGTGCTGAGAAGTCCACTGTGATTCTGATGGGCTTTCCTTTATAGGTGATTTATTTTCTTTTCCCTAACAGCTTTTAAATTTTATTATTGAGCTGAATTTTTGGAATCTTGACTATGATATGCCTGGAAGTAGATATTTTTTTTATCATTGCTAATTGGAGTTCTATATGCCTCACTTATTTGTATGTCAAATTCTTTTTCTCTACAAGGAAAGTTTCCTGTCACAATATCTGTGAGGATGTTTTAAATATCATTTGTGGTATCTCCTGCTTGTTCATTGACTCCAATTAATCTTAAATTATTCTTCTTTGTCTCATCAAGCAGCTGCTGGATTGATTCTCATGTTCCCTTGCTAGTTTTAAGAAATCTTTCTTTTCCTGGTCACTAACTGCAAGCCTGTCTTCAATATCTGAGATCCTGTCCTCACATTGGCCTAATCTGCTTTGAATACTTTCAATGGAGTTTCTATTCTCCTGAATATCTGCTTGAATCTGCTTTATGGAATCCATTTGTTTCCTATGTTGTGCTTCCATAATTTGCTTACTCTCATTTATCTTTCTGTCTGTGCCTGCTCTAAGATCGCTAACCATGGTGTGTATTTTGGCAATCTCTGTGGTTATTTGAAAGATTATTTCTGACTTCATTTTTTCCAGAGCCTCATTCAATTGCTTTGTTACCACTTCAGAGAGACCTGGTAAAGGGATTTCAGATTTTCCAGCCTCATTGTTCCCTAGATTTGCCTTTGGTGAGCTGGGTGTCTGAGGTTATGTTCTGCTTAAGTGTCTTCTCATTTCTTTTCTTTTTTAGTTTAATTCCTAGAGTGATATCTGTTAGTTGCCTGTGGTGGGTTTCTTTATTGCTGGTATTAAGGACATCCAAGTGATGATCACTTCTCTGAGGTATCTTCCAGGCGTAGCTGGTTCCTGGGCTCTGAGTCTGTTGGAAGATCCCACCTCCTCAGTTTGTTAGAGATAAGAAGCTATTGCTCACCTAGCCCAGTCCCTGGTTCTTTGGCACAGTGCCTCAGCACTCTCTGTGACCGCTAGTCACTCTCAGTCCTAGACCATTAGAGCCAACAGCTATGCAGAACAATCATGTTAATTCTGGCTACAGTGGCACTCACAGCACCAAACAGCCAAAAAAAAAAAAAAAAATTGAGCCAACCCCTGATTTGCAACCCTCAACCATATAAACTGAATTTGTAACCACACAACAGAATGCAAAACAGTCATATACAATACGTAAGTCTGCTATATGTCAAAACTATCCTCAAGGGTCAGGACCCAAAATGAATTTAAAAGAAGGCAGAGAAGTGGGAAAAGAGAAAGAGCCTGTAAGTAGGTTGGAGAACAAAGATAGGCCCCACCAACTTAGGGAAACCACTGCAGAAGATTGAGGGAAAATAGAGCCAAAAGAAACAAAAAGTAGAACAGAACAAAACCACACCGAGAAAGAGATCAGAAACTACACTCACATTAAAAAAATAATAATAATAATAAAGAAAAGAGAAAAAACAAGCTATAGAAAAAAAGAATAAAAAGAGTCCACTTCCAGGATTCTCTCTGAATTCACTATTAGCCTGTGGAGACAGTGACTCAGATTGTGGCACTGTATCCTGGCAAGACAGTAACTGGTTGACAACAGCATAGTAGACAACCTTAGCAGGCCTACCCCAAGAACAGACTCACTGGGTTTGCTGCAGTCCAAGCAATTTCCATGGGTCTGTGCCCAGCTAGGAGCTGCTGGAGGAAGCCAGCAACAGTTTTAGCTCCAGGCTTATCTGGCCCAACTCTAAAATGGCTCCCAGCCAATTGCTCTCTCTTGTAGGAGGACCAAGTCCTCGAACTGACCACCAGCCAACACAGTCCTCTGTGCCTTCTGCTCTCCTCTACCAACAAATGGCTCCACAGAGGCTCCTGGGTTTGCCATCTGCCACAGACACCACGATCATATGCCCCCAGGCTCCAATAGCTACCCTCATGCAGTAAGTCTGGCTCCAGGCAAAGGCACCAAAAGCTACCACCTTCTTCTTTGTTGAAGTTTTGCTTTTCACTCTCTCTGTGGGGTTCGACTCAGATTTCAGACTCTTCCTGGGTCTAAGGAACCCATTTCCCTCCTTTTTGTCTTCCTCAAGATGGTATGTTCCCATGTCTAGACAGTGTCTCTCAGAGAGGCTGTTTTCTTTGCTTCTTACTTCTCTGCCATCTTCCTGGAAAGCCAATTTGTATTTTATGAAGGGAATGCCACAAGAGTAGGGATATGTATCCAGGAAGTAAGCCTATATAAAGTAATAAAAGCCAAGATTAAGAATTGAAAATTATTCTTCAATAGGTCTTGTATCTCTTTTTTTGTGAAATATTCTCAGGGATACTGCTAGGAAATGGTTATACACCAGTCATATTAGGAAGCTCAGAGATACCCCAGTGGCCCAAGATCTCAGAGTGGCTCTGAGGCCATGCTGCTTCCATTATGTTTGGATTTTAGTGTTATATTTTTCAAGGAACATTGCACTCACATTTAACCTAGATTTCATCTGGTTCATGGATAAAGCTTAATTAAATTGTTTTACAATAAGAGATCTTGTTGCATGTGGATGATCTTTTCTTTTTCCCTTGATGTATCTGTTGTGAATCTTTTCAATCTCCTCATTGAAAACAACCTATTCAGAAAACAACTTTGTTGTGGAAGAATTCTGTCTGAATACTTTACCTGTAACAATTAGTTCCATGGCTTTTTGAAACCATGGGTAAAAGAATGCATAAATGAAGGGATTCATTGCTGAGCTATAGTAAGCAATCCAAGCTAATATGTCATACACATATGTGGGTGTGATGAAACCCAGAAAGGCATTGATGATGGAATCAAGTAAACACAGCAACCACGAAATAGGAAAAGTGATCACTGCGATTCCCAGGGTTATTGCTTCTTTTCTCTCCCTCCTGGCTACCCTGTCTTTGTAGCTGTCTGATGATTTTGCAGTCCTATTGCTCAAACTTTCAATTTTCCTAGCTTACTATTTAGTAATTAGAAATATCTTAGAGTAAACACTTATCATCACAAGTGTAGGGATGAAAAATTAGACAAAGCATGACCCAGCTTTGATTCACTGGGATCTGACAACCTCCCACACAGGTGAGGGCACTCATTAGTTCCTTCAGCCCAGCTTCATTTTCCCCTGTGTAAAGAAGGGAAAACTGAAGATAAAAGCAAGCATCCAGGAGAAGGCAATATATTTGCCACATACAGAAACTGTGAACCTGGTTGGATAGACCAGAGGGTCAGTGACAGCAATGTATCTCTGGATGGAGATAAAGCACAAGTGGAAGATAGAGGAGTAATAGAAGGAGCCATAAAAATAGGAGTGGAATTTACAGAAACTGTCCCAAAAGTACCAGCAGCTCTCCACAGACCTCACCATGCTGAAAGGCATCACAGTCATCCCCACCAAGAGGTCAGCACAGGCCAGAGAGGCGATCAGAAAGTTGGCTGGGGAGTGGAGCTGCTTGAAGTGGAGAAATGAAGTCATGACCAGCAGGTTTCCCAAGACAGCCAGCACAGCCCCAGAGCCAAACACCAGGTAGAGAATCAGGCGGGGTCCTGGGGAGTAGGGAGCTTTGACACAGGATCCATTCATATAGCACAGCTGGACAGCTGAGTGTGAGGTCATCAGCACTCATGACTGTCTTTAGGTCCTTGGAAATTCTGTCATCTCAAACCAACTGTATGATTCTCTCCTTCAAAAATCCTCAAAAAATATAAAGTACTCTATAATTGTGAGTTGTTAATAAGTTTTTTCCTTTTCTTTGTACTTTATTTCACTATTTAGGAACCTATAATAATGTCCTCATTGAATAAGACTATTTCCTAATATACACATAATCAACTTTCATTGGTACATAAATTGTTCATTCTATTTTAAAATATTTATCTTTTTACCTACCTCTTCATACCTAAGCAGTATTTGTCTTTTAAAGGAATGATCTGTTTTCTAATGCAATTTTGAGTGTCATCTTTTATTAGGGTTCTTCCCTAATTCAACATATATAGGGTCCCATTCTGGACACTTTTTCCTCATGAAAGCAGTGTAATCATTTCATGTATCTACTTCCCTTAAAATTGACTCCCATAGTTCAAGGTGAGAAAATAAGAAACTTTAATTACTGTGCTTATGCCCAAACTGGATATACACACTTCTAGTTTACCAGTGACAATTGGTGTTTTCATACAATGGAAATAAGAAAAGTATGTGTGCTGACAAACCTTTGCTCAGAATCTGAAAGCATAGTTTGTTCAGATTAATTATTGTTCAGTACCGTTTTTATCATTGTGAGATTTTATTAATTGCTCTCATGTTATCATGAAAATTCTTTCAGATAAGCCTTTCATTCAATCTAACATGGTAGGAACGAAATGTTGAAACAGGATTTGTGTTTTTTAATAATTTATCTATCTATTTATTTAGCACAGTTTTGTGACAGTTACTAAAAACACTTGTGATAGTTACTAAAAACACTTGTCACAGGGAATTTATTCTTATACACATCACATCTGAATCCTTTTTACTGCCCTTCCCTCCTTATTTTCCTATATTCTCCATTCTCTGGGCCCCTTTGTCCCTTTAAAGGAGCAAATCTTTTGATTCATTGATCCTTTGTGTTCTTTTTTGTCTCAATTTCAATGTTTTCCTCTTGATCTTTCTAATTGCTTTCTACTAGTTTCAGATTTAAACTGTTGTTGCCATTTTAGGACCTTGAGATGCAACATTAAGTTATTTATTTGAGATTGCTCTCTATTTCATGTAGCATTTACAGCTATACTCTTATCTCTTGGATCTGCTTTTGAGGTGCCCGATTGGTTTAGGTATGTTGTGCTTTCATTGCCATTTGATCAGAGAAAGCTTTTCATTTCTTCCTTGGTTTCTTCTGTGGTCCATTGATTATTCAGTAGTATACTATTCAATTTTCACATTTTGTGCAATTTCCATTGATTCTTTTGCTATTTATTACAAGCTTCATTGAACTATGATATATTTGAACACAGGGATTATATCAATTCTTTTATATCTCCTTAAGAATTCTTCACAGCCCAAGATACATTGTATTTTGGAAAATTCCATTCTCTTAAGAAAAATCTGTATTCTGTTGTTGGATGAAAAACTCTGTAGATTTCTGTTTAGTCCATTTGTTCAGTGCTGTGGCTTAACTCTGATGTTTCATTGTTGGCTTTTCATCTGGTTTATCTTTTTAATTGTGAGAGGACATTATTGACCTGTGACACTATGATTGCATTAGTATCTATCTGCCTCATCAAGTCCAGTAGTTTTTGTTTTTTGCAATTGGGTGCACTGACATTCAGTAAATATATATGCATGATATTTGCTTTCTTGTTGAATTGTTCACTTCCAGTTGATAGCGATAGTCTCTTCTAATCAGCTTTAGCTTGAAGTCACCTGTGTCTGAAAATAAGATCACTATCCCTGTTTGTTTTGTTGGTCTGGTTGAATGGATTATTTTTTCATGCTTCCATTTTCAGAGTATGCACTTGTTTTGGATGAGGAGTAATTCCTGGATTTATTTTTTGTCTCATATTTTTTTCTTGAGTTTTTCTCTTTCATTGCTGAGTTGAGATCATTTACATGGTGAGTTATTATCGAGAGATGTTTCTTCAATTCAATTATTGCATTAGTTTTCCAGTGCTGATTCCTTTACTTTTTTTTATCCTTTTATTTAACCACTGTCCTAGTCAGACATGTACTTTCCTTTGATCTCATTGGTACTCATGACCTTGTGTCTCTTTGAAGGATCTTTTAAGTATTTTATGCAATGCAGATTTAGTGGTCATGTATTTCTTTGTCATGAAAAGTCTATATTTCTCCATCAATTTTGAAGGCTAATTTTGTAGGATCTAGAAGCCTAAGGTGACAAATATTTTTTCTTAGAATGTGGAAAACTTCTCTCCAGGTTTTTCTGGCTGTTATATTTCCCAGTTTCTTCAGATCTTCCCAGCTCTCTGCTTTGTTAGTGCTTCTTCCCTCAAAGGCCTCCCATTCATGGTTAACTTCTCTTCCTTCCAAAGGTCCTGGTTCCATCTTACCGTTCAGAGTGTTGTCCCTGTGTCTTCTCAGGGTGGTCTTTCCTGGGTATCACTTTCAGCAGTTTGTTTCTCTGGGTGCAGCCTTTCTGAATCTCTTAACAGGGACTCTGAATCCCATTAAGTGATTAACCATTTCAGACTTAGAACAGGAATCATATGTACTTTGTATGATAGGAGATATGTTGCATACGTGGGACTAACCATGAGTAAATGGCACAATTTCTGCAACAGTGATTGTCTTGAGATTGGATTGCTTTTCTCATCATCCAAGTTTTCTTATTTTAAGTCCCAGTCAAAATATAGAGCAATTTTATGCATTTGTTTTCTATAAACACAGTTGTGGATAAAGATAATAATGGGCTTTCATTTTGGGGAAAGAATACATTATTCTAGAATTGGCAATGGAGTGTATGGTTTTTTTGAAAATTACTGCTTTGCATCTTACTTCATATTCTCAGGAAATCCAAACTGATTTTTTTCCTGATGTTAACAAATTTAGAAGTACATAATGCTTTCACAATTTTTCATTGGCCCAATCATAACAGAAAATTGATATGTATTCTTTCATTCAAATTAATATTTTTGTACTTTAGAATAAGTATAAAATTAAGAGTAAACTGAGAGGCCTCAAAAAACTAACAGCATAAGCAGTGTAAACAGATGAAAAGCTCTAAAAACTTTTTTAAAACACTAAGACAGGGACAGCACTTCACTAGAGAAATAAATAAGCAATTTTGCAATGAAAAACCCAGAGGGTTAAACAATTGATTAAATGTCACATTTATAAGTATTCAAAAAGATAATAAAAATGTGATAATTGCATATTATCAAGTTAATAAGTTGTAGAAAAAATGATAATAAATGATGGCAGAATATGGAGAATTGAACTCCACATGAATTGATAGTACTGATCTGAACCTCTGAAAAATATGATGTAGTATCCCCTTCCCGATAAGAATTTCTAGCAAGTAACTTTTAAAAAGTACCAGATGAATATTTATGACTAAAATTACATTTCTCATATTACTCATAATGATTAATTTGAAAAAATCTGGATAAATATAGATAAATGAAGCTAATTTTATTATAGCTTTGCAGTGGAAAATTATGGAGCCAATTAAAAGCACTAAGAAGTTTTGCATAAACAGACATGGAAACAGAATCATAATGTATATTTTAACTCCAAACAAAAAAAGGATACAAATCTAGATTATGAAAGACGTTAGGTAACCAGACCTACACATGTGAATATTCTTGCTATACCTATGTTTTAAGAACTTTGACCTGAATCTTAACCCAACCCATTATAGTCAAAATCCCAGAAATCTAGCATAACACAGTATCTCACAAACATATATCAAGTTATTAAATTTTACAAGGATTACTAATATGTGATGGAAATTAGAGTGTGAAGAATTGAGCTCCAAATAAAAGTTGAGAGTTCTTAAATGTATCTTTGAAAAATATGTTTTCCTATTTGCTTACTGATGAGGATTAGAAAGTTCAAATAAAATTTGAAACACACATGTCAGTTAACACTACAATTCTTTCTAGTAAAAAACCTTAGAAGGATCATGGTTGTTGGATAAATCAATGAATAATTGCAATACACAATAAACAAATGTGAATAAATTAAATGTTTACATTGTACTTACATAATGGAATGTTATGGAGGCATTTAAAAGCACTAAGTTCTTTGAAGTTGAAATGGTAATACAATTACAACACATATTTTAAGTAGGAACCAAAAAACATTCTTTAACACATATTATGACATAGTCTAGGTCTGTTTTGTGTATAACAGAGGATATTTACTTTGTAAATTAATTCTGGAATTACACACTTGACCATAGAATATGACAGCATTTTCTGCTATCAAAACAGAGTCCTGAATGGTCACCTGACCCCTCTGTGGTTGTTTCTATTCTGTTAAGAAATGTATCTGCATCCACAATGGAAAAGATCACCTGCAGTGGGGGAAACTTGAGATCGATGAAATGCATTGCATGAAAGCAATAAAGAACTGCACATTTAGAGGACAGTGACACTGACCAGGTGTTGGGAGGAAGGACACCGTTCTCCACTCAGGGCATTGTCTCTGGGAGCACACCTGCAACTTGTCTCTATTCCCACAAGAAATAGACAGTGTTCCCCATAAGTGAAAAATTTTTGTGGTTAATGATGATTGATATTTCTGTCCCTAATGTGAAAGAAATGCCAAAAAAGGAAGGACGTGCAAGAAGACAGAAGGAAATTCCTTGGGAGCGCTCACAATCCCGAATGGTGGAGCACTGCAGAGTAAGGAACAGTGTCCTCTGCCTTCCTGAAGAGGCATTCAAGGCTCTGGCAGTGCAGGGCTGCACTTCAGAGAGACATGTGAACTTGGTTTGCACATTTTAAAGAGTGAAAAGGATTTTTATTAATCCAGCTGTCCATTCAATCTCTAATCAATAAAAATAGCACTTAACTGAGTATTCCTCCATATTTCTCCTAGTATTTTTTGAATGTCTGATTAGTGAAATGATATCATTTTCTTAGGTAGGCAAATTTCTATGCCAGGCTCTCTCAACTCGAGCACTACTGACATTTAAATTTCAGTAACATTTGCAAATGGAGAGGAGTAGTTGTATAGGTTTTGTGGTCTATGGTACTGACCCTTCTGCCAGAAACCTGTAAAACTCTCATTTATGCCAGCCAAAATGTCCAGACATTGACAAATGACCTCAAGATGCAAAATCAGCTCCCATTTAGAAAATTGTTCTAGAAAATAAGAAAGGATACAGTTACTCCTGTGATCTTGAGTAAAAAAGTGACATTATATCTCCATTATTCTAGAATTTATTCATTCATTATCACCTCAAATAATATGCAGTGAATTTCTGTAACTGAGTAAAAGTAATGAATGTTACAAGAGATCTCCATTCTGAGAAAGCTTAAGATCTCAAGAGGGAAACAAACTCGAAAGAAGTATGTGGAGAAGTGAACCTATGAATTCAAATTCTCATAAACTAGTGATGGAGACCCTTTCAGAGACTGGAGCCCAAACTGCCACCCAAAACTGCCACCCACTTATTTATTGTGAAGTGTCAATAATGCAATTAAGCCTGAATACTGAGGTTTTAATTTAGAAAAAAACCGCATATATTAACATCTTTTGTCTTCAAACAAAAGCACAATAACACCCATGCCCTAGATTTGCCACCACTGTCATAAATACTACTGCACAGGCAGAAGACAATGCTTGTGTTAGTATAAAGGCACAAAGATGACCAAGTATAAAAGAAGGAACTCCCAAAATTGGGCTTGACAAAACGCCGCTTCAAAATTTGTAGAATTTCAAATAATTTTTTTATTATGTCATCAAAATTTAATAGAGGAATCAAGGGAGATTTACACTTTTATATTTGGTGTTGTTAATATTCAGCAACATGCTCAGTGCTGAAGCGGGATTCAATTGGAGGTTCTACCCAAGGCCTCTAAAATCCTTCTTCTGTAGCTCCTAAAAGCATCTTCAGTAAATGGTTTTGTAAGAGATCAGGCCAAGATTAGACAGAAGTCCTATTTGCAGCAGTTTATGATTCTGATAACCCAAACAGGGTTTACAGGCAAACATTTGTTCTTGCATCAGCTAAAGTTGGTTGAGTCATTTCTGCATTTCACCTTCAATTTGCAGGAGCAAGTGACTCAAAGACATTTGTAAAGTGAGAGCCCACTAACCAGACTGTCTCCCCAGAGACTGAGCATGTGAGATATTGCTCATTATGTAATGTAGGAGAAAGATGTGATAATGGTGCCCTGTGCTCTGGGAAGTGCCCAAGTTCATATACGAATTAATGAGAGAAAGGGAAGAGGAATGTCTTGTACCTTGTCTCTGGATTAGAGGCCAGAGGGAGCCACTCTGAGTACGGACAAGGTGTTAAAAGTAAATGAAGTCTAGGGGGCCTTTATCACATACAATCACTTTGAGTAATTCTCTAAGCAGTTTTCAAGTTAATGAACATATGAGTGACTTCTCACCAGAATCATTACATAATTCATTTGCATTTGAAAAGTTTTTTTAGAAATATTGTAGGTGCCTAAAAGACTTCGTATTAAATGATAAACAATGTGGAATTATGTTTGCTCGAATAATTCTTCAAAGCGTCTGTAACAAAACTTTTTTCAGCCTTTAGTTGTATCTCAGCCATAATTCATACTGTTCCATCACTTCGAAAGTTGAAAATTTCAATTGTTTCAGCTTCAATTTTAAAACTTTAATCCTTAAATACTTGAATATCCCTGTCATTTCCACTGTGTCTGAACAGCCAAGTATAGGCATGAAAGTCTTCATTTAGGGAAAGGGGAAATGTCTGCTTCTGTATTTTGTATCCTGCACTCCTTTTCTTCTTCTATTCCATAGTGAGAAGAGATAGAAAAAGAGGTGAAAATAGTTTTGTCTGAGATTTATTCTCCATATGGCCCTCACTTGTTGGACTTGGCCTTCCTGTCCTTAGGATCCAAATCATGTCAGTGTCAGTAAGGGCAATTCCGTACAGCAGCCTCTGCAGAAAGCCTCCCTACTCTCTAGTGACAGGATGGCTTTGGCTGGTGAGTGCTGATCTGACCTTTTCCAGTGAAATCCCCAGTTTGCGTGTGATGTCTCTTGGATGGTAGGAACACCAACCATTAATGGGGCACTCACAGAAATGTCCAAGTCTTGCTTTGCCTATGTTTTTCAGGAGTGTGGAACTCATGTATCTTTGCCACCTGAACCAATGATAGTGTAAGCTCATCCCACTGGCAGTCCTTTCTCCTTTCACTATACTTACCATTTCTACCTTTTCTCTGATAAAAATGAATGCAGGATAAATCAGATATGTTATTCCACAAAGAGGCTCAAAGTGGGACTAAAACTTGTGTCACTAGTACCTCCTCCCATGGAGTTGTCTCCTGGACCATCTGACCCCAGATATGAAAGCCCATGCTGTTTCCTCCCCTGGACAGAATTTAAGCAGTACTGAAATCAGGTGCACTGGAGTGGCTCACTCACACCATAGGTCTATGCACTGGCCAGGTTTTTCCCAAAGGAACACATGGACTTCATCACAGAATTTACGCTTGTGTGGGTACCACATTGCGGACATTGCTCGTCAAAGCTACAACACTGCTAGGCATGAAAACAACCTTTCTGTAACAATGCTGTCCTTTTCTGGTTTATTCAGGATGTTGTGGGGCCACAAGAAGAAAGAATGTGTGGAGAGAAGAGTATACTCAGATCATTCCTTCCTGGGTCTAGGTCATTTGATGGCATGGGCAAGAATGATACAGTGCTAACCTGGGTAAGACTTTTGAGTTTTATTCTGAATTGGAATAGATTTCAAATGAGGTTTTTTAAACCAAAAACAGAGGGCAGACTATGGGATCTACTTGCAGAATTGCTAAAGATGGAGAATGGAGAGGTGCCAGAGCAGGTTTATCTCAAGGAAGAGACGAACTGGTAAAGCAGTTTTGTGTTTGTGACAGAATGGTGCTTAGCCTGTCCCATACTAGTGACACATCTGATGCATTGAACTTCTCAATACAACTGAAGGAAAGAACAAATTTCATGACTAGTGTTGCATTTTTCATGATTCTGTCAATCATTTTAAGAGTATGTCATGTGATACTATCATACATTTTGAGATATATCACTTATTTAATAGAAGGTAATTGATAAAATTATTTTATTAGTTTTGGATGCATTTTTCTTAAATTTCCCTTATTTTTGCCTACATAATCAAAAAGAAAATTGATTCTTGATGGAGTGCTCTACAAGATGTGGATATTTGATTTCTAGGTCAGTATTTAGATTTCATACTCAAATAACAGAAAACCAATAGCATGAGACGTGGGCAATGGCCAGTTAGAGTCTGCACTATCCTGAGAGCTAAGCAAGGCCTGAGATGCCTTCCTCGGCTTGTCTTGGTCTGATAGATTCTGGATCCTAAGGCAGTTTGAGAGGTATGAAAGAAGAAGGCAGGTTGCACTAGGATTTAAATTAATAGACATTTTCCAATAACTAACGAGCAGTTAAATGGTTTAACAATTGCTATGTATGATCCAAAAATCAAGCTAAATGGGCACGTGGTATTATTATAATTTTCCTGAAATCTCACAAAGCATGCATTTGAAAGATGAAGGGATTAAACTGATTGAAAAACTCAAATAGACAAGGACACAAACCAACACATACAAAGGGAGCCAGAGAGGTAAGAACTACTCTTTCTAACAGAACCAGAGATAAAATTAAATTCCAAGGCCAGGCATGGTGGCACACGCCTGTAATCCCAGCACTAGGGAGACTGAAGCAGGAGGATCACTGTGAGTTCGAGGCCAACCTGTGCTACAAAGTGAGTTCAAGGCCAACCTGAACTTCATAGTGAAACCCTGTCTGAAAAAGACAAAAGACAGGACCCCAGAGCTGCTCACCGGGGACTGACCAACATAGCTGCAGGGATTTGGAGAGCTTGGGCTCCCGGCACCAGAGTGTGGAGTGCGTGCGAGCTCCACACTACAGTGGGGTGGATTGTGCATGCGCCATCCCACAGCTTGTGCGTGGACCCCCACCCAACCAGGTTGCTCACAGCACTGTAGGCCTGGGACTCACCTGGACTTGCCCCGGCGCAACTGTAGTTCCGAACTTGCAGACAGACCCAGGGTCACGGCAGTATCACTCCAGGGTGCACTCTGCCTAGCTGCCCGGGATCAGGAGTCCTTGGCCCCCACCCAGTTAAGGCAGAGGCTCCACTGGCACACCCCAGGAGGCCGCCCTCCCTTTCTGCACGCAGGACCCAGCCCTACCGGGTCCCGCGATTTAGGGTGACCCAAGAATCAGCGCGAACCTCAGGGGAACACCTGGCCAGCCTTGCAGGACACAGAGCCACATAGGTTCTAGTAGAAAATGACAAAATGAAAGACCAAGAGGCAGTCTCAGTCCCCCAGCCCACAAAGAACAAACCCAAGAGACACTGAAATGGAAGACAGTGGGAGTCACACATATGGACTTTCTGAAAAGATAGAAAATGCAATAAAGAAACAGCTTGATGAAGCTATAGAGAAATTCAAATCAGAAATATTCTCTCAGCTAAAAAGTGAAATGAGAATCATTATTAAAGAATTGTGTGTATCTAAAGAAAAGCAAGATAAAAAAATAGAAGAACTTAAGAAAATGATCGAAATTTTGAATGAACAATATAAGACACAAACAGAATGCAGGAAACAGATGCAAAGGGAAATGCAGGAAATGAAAAACTCCATGGAAAGTTTGAAAAACCACTTAAATGAAGCTGAAGATAGAATCTCAGATCCTGAAGACAGCATAGGAGATCATGGCCATGAAAGAAAAGATCTCCTAAAAATAGTAAGGAACCAAGAAACAACAATTCAACAGCTGCAAGACAATGCCAAGAGAAATAACATAAGATTAATAGGCATACATGAAAAAGCAGGGCTCAATACTAATGACCTGTGAAGACTATTCACAGAAATAATAGCAGAAAACTTTCCAAACATGGGAAGAGAATGTGAAATACAGGTAACTGAGGCATACAGAACCCCAATTAACCATAACCAAAATAAATCCTCACCCAGACATATAATAATAAGGGTATCAGAAATACAGCACAAGAGCAAAATACTAAAAGCTGTCAGAGAAAAGAAACAGATCACCTATGAAGGAAAGCCTATCAGAATCACGGTAGACTTCTCAACACAAACCATTAAGTTAAGAAGAGCTTGGAGTGAAGTATTTCAAATCCTGAAAGAAAATGACTTTCAACCCAGATTGATGTACCCTGCAAAACTATCCTTAAAAATTGATGGAGAAATAAGATACTTTCATGACAAAGAACAACAGAAGTTTATGGCCACCAAACCAACACTACAAAGAGTACTGAAAGACACTCTAGAAAGAGACAAAGATAGCCACAATCTTAAGAACAACAACGAAAGGAAACCACTAAGCAGGGCAAATAATTAAACAGAAAATGTAGAAAACTAACAACAGAAAGATATCATGACAGGGATGAGCCAGTATGTGTCAGTTTTATCAATCAATGTAAATGGTCTCAACTCACCAATAAAAAGAAACAGACCAGCAGAGTGGGTTAAGAGACAAAATCCAACAATATGCTGTGTACAAGAAACACATTTCACTCAAAAGGAAATTCACAGACTAAAAATCAAAGGATGCAAAACAATACTCCATGCAACGGGAACCCAGAAAAAAGCAGGGGTAGCTATTATGTTTGCAGACAATGCAAACTTCAAACCGAGAATGATCAAAAGAGATAAAGAAGGTCACTACATACTTGTGAAGGGAAAACTTCAAGAGGAAGAGATTACAATCATAAATATATATGTACCGAATATGGGAGTACCCAACTATGTAAGACAATTCTTAATAGACATGAAAAAACAAACCAACAATAATACAGTTATAACAGGGGACCTTAACACCCCATTGTCACAGAGAGACAGATCAACCAAACAAAAAATCAGCAAAGAAATAGCAGAACTGAATCAAGTTTGTGAACAAATGGACCTAGTAGATGTATACCGAGTATTCCATCCATCGACATCAGAATACACATTCTTCTCAGCTGCATATGGGTCATTCTCTAAAATAGATTATATACTGGTCCACAAAACAAGCTTAAGTAAATGCAAAAGAATTGAAATAATTCCATGCTTATTATCTGACCACAACACAGTAAAATTGGAAATGAATGACAAAAAAACCTACAATAACCACATAAACACATGGAAATTAAATAATACCCTCCTAAATAACCAATGGGTCACAGAAGAAGTTAAAAAAGAAATTAAACAATATCTACAATTGAATGAAAATGCAAATACAAATTACTGGAACCTGTGGGATACAATGAAAGCAGTCCTCAGAGGGAAATTTAGAGCACTAAATTCTCATATCAGAAAAACGGAAAGAACACACATAAATAACCTAATGCTGCACCTCAAGCTTCTAGAAAAAGAAGAGCAAGTCAAGTCCAAAGCCCAAAGAAGGGAGGAAATTATTAAGATTAGAGCAGAAATTAATGCAATTGAAACTAAGAAAACAATAAAAAGAATCAATGAATAGAAGAGTTGGTTCTTTGAAAGAGTAAATAAAATTGATAAACCCCTAGCCAATCTTATCAAGAAGAGAAAAGAAAAAACTCAGATCCATGCAATAAGAAATGAAAAGGGTGAAATCACTACAGACCCGGTGGAAATACAGAAGATCATCAACAACTACTTTGAAAACCTTTACTCACATAGATTTGATAACACAGAAGAAATGGACAGATTCCTAGAAACCTATGAACTACCAAAACTGAATCAAGAAGATGTAAAGCTGTTGAATAACCCAATTTCAGCTAGTGAAATTGAAAATGTAATTAAGACCCTACCAACAAAGAAAAGCCTGGACCCTGATGGATTTACTGCTGAATTCTATAAGAAATTTAGGGAAGACTTAATGCCAACACTCCTCAAACTCTTCAATGAAATCGAAAGGGAAGCAAGTCTCCCTAACTCATTCCTGGAAACAAGTGTTACGCTAATACCAAAACCAGAGAAAGACCCAACCAAAAAAGAAAATTACAGGCCAATCTCCCTAATGAGCACAGATGCAAAAATCCTCAATATAATACTGGCAAATAGAATACAGCAAGTTATTAGAAAGATTATACACCATGATCAAGTGGGATTCATCCCAGGAATGCAGGGATGGTTCAACATTCGGAAATCAATACATGTAATACACCATATCAACAGGGCCAAGGACAAGAACCACATGATCATCTCAATAGATGCAGAAAAAGCTTTCAACAAAATCCAACACCCATTCATGATCAAAATCCTACAGAAAATTGGAATAGATGGTCTCTACCTCAAGCTGATAAAAGCCATATATCATAAACCAACAGCCAACATCTTACTAAATGTAGAAAAACTGAAAACTTTCAACCTAAAATCAGGAACAAGGCAAGGATGTCCATTATCACCACTCCTATTCAATATAGTTCTGGAAATATTAGCCAGAGCAATTAGACAAGAGAAGGAAATAAAGGGAATAAAGATAGGGAAAGAAGAAGTGAAATTATCATTATTTTTAGACAATATGATACTCTACATAGAAGACCCCCAAAAATCCATTAGAAGACCTCTAAAAGTAATAAGCAAATTTAGAAATGTAGCTGGATACAAGGTGAACACTCAAAAATCAATAGCATTCCTGTACACAAACAACAAAGTCATTGAGAGAGAAATAAGGGAAGCCACACCCTTCACTATAACATCCCCAAAAATGAGATACTTAGGAATCAATCTAACAAAGGAAGTAAAAGATCTATACAGTGAAAATTCCAATACTCTAAAGAAGGAAGTTGAAGTTTTCAGAAAATGGAAAAATATTCACTGTTCATGGATAGGAAGAACAAACACCGTAAAAATGGCCATTCTCCCAAAATTATTATATAGATTTAATGCAATCCCAATCAAAATACCACTTGCCTATCTCACAGAGCTAGAGAAAGCATTCCTGAAAGTCATCTAGCACCAGAAAAGACCTAGAATAGCAAAGGCAACTCTGGACAACGAAGGGAAGGCAGGAGGCATCACAATCCCCAACTTGAAACTATATTACAAATCTACTGTGATAAAATCAGCATGGTACTGGAATCAAAACAGACCTGAAGATCAATGGAATAGATTAGAAGATACAGCCACAACTACAAACACACTTAGCCACCTCATCTTTGACAAAGGGGCCAAACATGTACACTGGAAGAAAGATAGCCTCCTTAACAAATGGTGCTCGAAAAACTGGCTTTCTATATGCCATAAACTAAAACTAGATCCATGCCTATCACCATGCACTAAAATAAAGTCAAAATGGATCAAAGACAGAGACACTAAACTTACTAGAAGACAGAGTAGGTAAAAATCCCAATGACATAGGAGTAGGCAGAGAGTTCATGAACAAAAATCAGATTGCACAGGAAACACTTCCCAGAATCAACAACTGGGATCTCATCTTTCTAAAAAGTTTTTGCATGTCAAAGGAAATCTCCAACAGAGTGAAAAGAAAACCCACGAACTGGGAAAATATCTTAGCCAATTGTCCATCAGACAAAGGACTTCTATCTAAAGCATATAAAGAATTAAAAGAAATCAGGCCTCTAAAATTCAAGGACCCAATCTAAAAATGGGCATCTGAGATGAATACACACTTCTCAGAGAAAGAAATACAAATGGCAAATAAATATATGAAAAAATGTTCAACATCAATGGTCATTCGGGAAATGCAAATTAAAACAACACTGAGATTCCATCTCACTCCAGAAAGAATGGCCAAGATTAAAAAATCAACCAGCAACAAATGCTGGAGGGGCTGTGGGGAAAAAGGAACTCTTCTCCATTGTTGGTGGGAGTGTAGACTGGTGCAGCCACTGTGGAAGTCAGTGTGGAGATTCCTCAAGAAGCTAGGATCAGAGATCCCATTCAACCCAGCTCTCCCCATTCTGGGCATTTTCCCAGAAAAATTGAAACATCATACCACAGTGATATTTGTGCACGCATGTTTATAGCAACCCAATTTGTAATAGCCAGATTTTGGAAACAACCCAAGTGCCCATCAATCAAAGAATGGATATAAAAGATGTGGTATTTTTATACGATGGAATACTACTCAGCTATTAAGAAAGATTGCATTGAGACTTTTGTAAGTAAATGGTCACGACTTGAGACCATACACATAAGTGAGATAAATCAAACCCACATGTGTAAATACTGTATTGTTTCCCTAGTGTAAGAAACGGAAAAGTATATATGATCCAGGATCTATAATAAATACGTGGGGGTGAAAACAGCTCAAGGAGCAGAAGTGACTGGGAAGGGAAAGGGCAGAAAGAGAAAAGGGAAGAAGAAGGGATATGGACCTGTGTATATGTATATGTAAGATAACTAGAATGAACACGCTGCTGAATGTATTCGTTATTGAGAAAGAACAATTAATACTCATATGATTGGATCAATTTTGCATGTCTATATCTGTTAATGTAAGTAACCATTTTGGGGATAATGATACACAAAGTTGCAACCATTGTCAA
Organism: Dasyprocta punctata; assembly: GCA_004363535.1. Taxonomy (NCBI): domain Eukaryota; kingdom Metazoa; phylum Chordata; class Mammalia; order Rodentia; family Dasyproctidae; genus Dasyprocta; species Dasyprocta punctata. The sequence continues at coordinate 1,625 of RJWM01027952.1, read as the reverse complement.
GTTTCTATCATCCGGTTTTGTAAACCTGCAATGTTACTGCTGTGTATTTACTCTAGTCATTTGTTTGTCTCTTTTGCTTGTTGTCTTTGTTGTATATGTCTTTTTTTTTCTTTGTTTTTTTCCTTTTTTATTTTCTTGGTTTAAATTAAAAAAAAAGACAAAAAGAAAACAAAATAAAAATTAAAAAGAAGTTCTAAGTTCCAGAAATATCAACCATGAAGTAAAAAAGAATAAATGCAATAAAAATAATCCTGGAGAAGAATTCTTCTGAAATCAAAGAGATCTAATTTTTCAAATACTAAACATCTATCCAGTACACAGAGGACAAATGAAAAAAAAAAACACTCAAACACCACATTCAGCTAAGTATAAAAAGTAATTCTTAAAAGTTTCCAAGAACAAGAGCCAAAGGAATCTAGCTTACGAAAAGAATGTTTCTCATATTGCTGTCAAACTTTTCGTCACTGTGCTTGTTCCTGGAACGTAATGGAGAAACGATTTAACATTCTGAGGTATTTCTTTTGACACGTACTAAAAATCTACTTATAAATAAAATAACAATTCAAGCAATCTGAAATTCTTCATCATTAATCTAGAAGTAAACTCAATATATAGCTGTACTAGAGCAAGAGAATAAACAGTTATGGGTCTATAGATATAGGCCAGTCTCATCTGAGGGAGGCAATTCAGCGCACTGCTAGAAAGGACATGCACTATAATCAGTTGTTGGAGCATGCTGGGGTGAATGTTCACACTGCTCCTGAAAGGTTGAACGTTGGCCATTTAGACAGCCACCTGTCACTAAAGTGTGCCAAACTTCCATATGTACTCAGAAGGCCAATTTAGATTGACTAAGCCAGTGATGGTGAACCGTTCAGAGACTGAGTGCCTAAACTACAACCCCAAACCCACTTACTGACTGCAAAGTGCCAACACTGCAATTAAATATGAAAACTGAGATTTTTGTTTAGAAAAAACAACTCACACAACTTGTGATGTCATTGCAGAGAAAACTCTGTATGCCCACTTAAGTGTGTGTGTGCCATAGGTTTGCCACTACTAGACTAAGCTACTGTCTGTATCAAAAAGTGGATGGTTTAGAGCATTCTAGTGGTATTTTTCTGCAATAATATTTTGTGACTCTACCGTAAGTTCAGTGGTTGGATCGCAAGGAGAATGTAGAAAATAGAACATTAATGGTTTGTGAATTTTTCTGTCCTTGAATTCAGTAAATAATGCTCTACTGTTAAAGGAAGCTCTTTCCAGAAGATAGGTCAAATAAAACTCAGTTACATGGATGCTCACAGTAAAATATCACAAAGTTAACATTTCTAGTTTCTTCAACTTTCATAATCATAGCCATTTTGATGCACAATGATACATACAGAATTTATTTACAGAATGTAACTATGCTTAAATAATCATAGTTTAATAAGCTAGAAGCTTATTAAAATATTTCTGTACTTAAGGGTAATGTACACTTTTTTATTTAGCAATATTTATTGAAAATTCTATTTCATGGGCTGGGGATTTAACTCAGTGGCACAAGCGCCTGCCTGGCAAGCACGAGGTTATGAGATGGATTCCTGGTACCAAAAAAGAAAGAAAGAAAGAAAGAAAGAAAG
>RJWM01027951.1:0-26231 GCA_004363535.1 Dasyprocta punctata | reverse complement strand
TTTCTGACCTTCACTAACAAGCACTCTGTGTGTTTCTTGTGTCTTCCAGTTGACCGTCCTCCAATGGAACCCTCCCAGTTTGTGTCGGTGGCCCCTAAGTATCCAGACAAGATGGGATTTGATGAGGTAGGAAAGTGTGTGTGTGTGTGTGTGTGTGTGTGTGTGTGTGTGTGTGGAGATGCCTGTATGTTTATATTGGAGCACAAGCCTGAGCATATCTGCAAGCCAGCAAGATGGGTTTGGCTGCTACAAAAACACCAAAGTCTCGAGAAAACTACTCAGTTTTTGTGCCTTAGTTTTCTTATCTTAAAAACAGGATCAGGGTAAAAGGGTCATTGAGTCAGAAGGAAGTTATTATTTAGCAATAAAAGTGAATTTGCCATATTTTACTGACATTTTTATTGAGGCTCAAGGGTAAGGTAAAGCAGATATATGTTTTAGGTATTGGAAGACATTAAACTTGCTCAGTCACAGCTGAGTGGAAACTATTTGGAACTTTCCCTGTTCTATTTTCTTTCTGCTACTCTTCCACGGAAAAAGGTTGGAGGGCAGAGTTGAGAGGACAAAAAAAAAAGTTGTTCTATAATTCTGCCTTTCTACAGTCAAGAATATAACAGACTTTCTAAAGGCAATATGTATTTGCTGTTTTAACTTTGCAAAGAATGAAGCAGGGCTGGAGGTGTGTGCAGCTCAGTGGTACAGTGTTTGCCTAGCATGTTCAAGGCACTGGGTTCCATCCCAACAGAAGGAAGAGAGGGATGATGAAGAGAGGGAAGGAGAGGGAGAGGTGGGAAAAGGAAAACGAAGGAAAGGAAAGGAAAGGAAAGGAAAGGAAAGGAAAGGAAAGGAAAGGAAAGGAAAGGAAAAGAAAAGAGAGGAAAGGAAAGGGAGAAGAAAACAGAAGAAAGGAAGGGAAACAGAAATATAAAGAGGTGCCAGTCCACATCACAGGTCCGTCATGCCATTACTGATCAGCATTCAGGAGGAACTTGATGATCTAGAAACTCGTACAGTGCCTAAGGAATCTGTAAACTGAGTCAGGGTTCTGTAGATTCTTGGTATGTTACAGGCCAAACATTGTGCTTTGTACTCATTGCCACTACTTAATGGAAGGAAAATGCCTTATCACACTGCAACATACACGTGTCCCAAGAGTGTGCTCATCTTAAAAATTTGCTGGAATAGCGAATTGGAATTTCTTCTGTAAAACGGATTCAGAGCTGGAGTTTTTGAATGGGAATGAATATTTCATGACTATTAAATGTCAAAGAGTTAACAGTTATGCTGTTTACACAGGGTACAAAATAAAAGAGTTGAATGTAAACAGAGTAGAGACTTGATCGTAGAGTTTAGGAAAATGCCCAAGATTAGAGAAAAGCTCAGCTCACTCAGCACACTGCACCTGCGTAGTCCTGTAGTTTTCCTTCCCCATAACTCTCACCTCTTAGCTCTCTAGGCAAAAAGACTCATTTTACACATACTCATTTTTCATCCTAAAATCACATTACTGAGAGGATCAGACCAAAGCAAATAAAACAGGACAAACCGGGATCTTCCCTCTCTCTCTGTGATACTTTTGGCAGACATGGTACAGGGACTGCATCATGCCTGGAAAAAACCTACTCTAGGAAGTGACACCCTCAGGGACTCTGCTTTCCTGAGGCTGGGGCAATCATCTCTGAGGAACAAACAAGGGGTGGAGACAAGGGATTTTCAGAGACCTTTCCAGTCTTCCTGGCACTGTGACCTTGTCAGTCCTGTCTGGGCTGTGCTTGGCTCTGACCTCTTTTCTGTGTTTACCATCCACTAAGTATGAGCGAGCTGTCTGTGCTTTTCTTCATGGCTACCGTTTTTATTGCCCTTGTCCTGGCAAGGACTGGCACTGTATTGTTTACCAAAGGCCTCCCAGGCTGGAGGTCTCTGGTTTGAGGGGACTATTTTGATGCATTGCACACATTTTTTATTTTGCTGTTTCTGTTCTCCCGGAGTGACCCCAGGTGGCTCCCTGCTTACACATAAGGAAATGCTCTTTTTTTTCTGTGTCTGTAAAGTTGAAGGGTGGAGCATGGCCATGACAGAACGTTCTAAATAGAGACAAAATGGAACATAAGAGGGCACAACCCATTAAATTATAAAGTCCCAAGTAATAAGGCAAATACACTCATCACAGAAGCTGTTTTTTTAAAAATAATTATCTGGTTAGGTAAATAAAGAAGGTAATAAAGTCATTATGCACTTAATCTGCTTTGTCCTAGAGCAGATAGATCATTTTCAAAGAAGACATTTTCTTCCCCTATCAGTTTCTTTTCCTAGCAATTTATAAATGAGTAGAAGCAAGAATACATTGCAATGGAGGTTGAAATTTTAATCACGTACATTTTGATCCTAGTAATGCATCCAAATGATTTGCAATTATACTCATAATGACTCCTGAACCTAAACTTACTGCAGTATACTCTGAATTTCAAGCTGGTTATAAAACATAGTTTCTTTTTCACTTTGCTCATAGCGTAAAGCATACAGAAGTTTTCATCTGTTCAAGATTTGAGAGGCGAGTTTGCTCAACCCTCATTTTAAAGATGAGGGAATTGGATCCAGAAGTCTGACATTCCCCACAGTCCTCCATATGGTTAGTCAGGGTGAAGTCAGCCTCCTCTGACTTCTTCCTGTAGGTTTCTCCTTCAACATGCTATGTGTCATCATTAGTTCTTGCTGGCGGCTAACATCTCCCAATCTTGGAAGACGAGTTTAACATTAAAATTAGTCAATTACTGCTTATAGCAAGAGGACCTTATTAAACACTACTTTGTAGTAGTATTCATGAGGCTTTAGATATTCTGTGGCTCCTTAACTCTGCAAATAGGCAAGATAACCTCTTGGTATTGACCTCGTGTGTGTATTTAGCGCAACCATCAGGAATTTATAGGCAAAGGTAAGGAGCAATGGGTGGACCCAGCCCTCATGAGAAAAAATCTGATGCACATTCTTCTTTATTTCACAGACCTGTAGGTGTATTTTTTAATAGCATTTCTCACAAAATCACTCAATCTTGAATTAATGTCTTTCAGTTTTTCCCAGCTTCTTTCTCAAAGAGCCTCCTCCAAACATAGGGCTTCTTTTCTTTACTTCTCTCCCTTTTCTCTAAGGGAGTTGAAGAATTCTGGAAGGGAAGCTGCTAAAATTGAAGTCCTAATTCACTTTGGAATTTTTGCTAGTAACAGCAATAAATCAAAGTTCTAGATTTTTCTCATCTTTGAAGGACTTTAAGTTTATCTAATAAATGTGCAGCACAATGGTACTAATATGTAATACTCATGAAGTGGGACAGTTATTATCCTAGTTTTACAGGTGAGGAAACTGAGGCAGAGAAACTGGCTCAAGGCAAACAATAAATGACAGTCAGGATTTAACATTCAGATCTACTGATAAGTTTAACCACTTGGCAGACAACTTCCTGCTCCTCAGTGCCATGTGTTTTTAAGTTTAGTTAACTTTTGGCCTCTTGAAGATTGACTTTTTGAATTTTGTTTTCTCAAGAGCAGGGAGGATACATTTATCAGTGAATATCAGAGGAACAAATGAAGGGCTAAGTAACTGCAAATGGTTCAGAAAGAAATTTAGTTTGGATAAGTATCAATTGTCTTCCATAAACCCAATATGAAATATATAGACAAATCTTCACCACAATTTTCCCTGTCCTTTGCATTCCTTATCCTACCTAAAACTCTGACCCTGATATTTGCTAAACTGTTCAAATGGCCTAAAATAAAACTTAAGTCATTTATGTTTTTTTCTCTTTTGCTTCCTGCATTAGATTTTCATGATTAACCTCAAACGCAGAAAGGACAGGCGGGACCGGATGCTGCGCACACTCTATGAGCAAGAAATCGAGGTCAAGATTGTGGAGGCAGTGGATGGGAAGTGAGTTGGGCTGCTGTCCTCTTGCAGATGGTCAGCGAGGGGGAGGTGCTTTCTCTGACACAGTAGTCTTGCATGGGACTCTTTGTCACTAGACAATAGAAACATTATGTAAAAGTCCAGAGTAGCACTGAAGGTAGTGGCACCCTCTGGCTCAGATCTGAGAACCATCCCCATCCGGTGATCCTTGGTTGTTATTACAGTGAACACACACACTGGACGTGATTGCACCTGGTCCCCTGACCATCCTTGCAATAATGTGGTTTCCCGCTTTCTGTGGTGTAGCAGAAACCTTGTGTGTGGACCTGTCTTCAGACCTGAAGACAATAAACAGAAAACTACATTTTTATAGTGATTTCCATTAAAACAAAAAAAAAAGTTTTTTATATTGATGAAATCCAATTTTTATTTGTTCTTATTGCTTGTGCTTTGGGTCATGAAGCTTAAAGTCATGAAGATTTACTCTTGTTTTTTTTCTAAGAGGTCTATAGTTTTATTTCTTACATTAGATATTTGACTCATGTTCAGCTAATTGTTTATATAATATAAGGTAATGGTCCAAGTCTTCTAATTCATACTTAAGATATTATTTTATTTATTTAGTCTTTTTATAAATAAAAATATGCTTTGTCACTATTAATTTATAAATCTATTTATTCTGTTAAATTTATTCTTTTTTGATGCTATGATAATGAAATTCTTTCCTTAATTTTATTTTCAGAATGTCCATTGCTAAATGCATAGGAATATAATTTATTTTTGTATATTGACTGAATATCCTCTAACCTTGATTAACTAATCTGTCAGTTCTACTAGTGTATGTGTTCATTCTTTAAGATCTTCTGTATGTAAGACCATGTCATTTACAATTAGAAATATATTGCTTCCTCTTTTCCAATTTAGATACCATTTATTCCTTTTTCTTTCCTTAGTACCCTGGCTGAATCCTCAAGTACAATGTTAAATAGAAGTGGTGAGGGGTGGGGATTTAGCTCAGCAGTGTAAGCATCTGCCTACCAAGCACAAGATCATGAGTTTGATCCCTGGTACTGGAAAAAAATAAATAAATAGAAGTGGTGAGAGCAGATATTTATATCTCATTCCTGATCTTAGAGAGAAAGCACTAGACTTTCACCAATTAAGTATGATTTTAGCCATGGTTTTTCATAGATGGCCTTTATTGAATTGAAGTACTTCCCTTTTATTCCTACTTTGTGCATGTTCTTATCATAAAAGAATGTTGAGTTTTGTCAAATGTTTTTCTGTGTCCCTTGAGATGGTTATGTGGCTTTTGTCTATGATGTGGTACACTGCTCTGATAGATTTCCACATGTTGAGACACAGTGCAATCCTAGAATGCATTCCATTGGGTTATGCTGCATAGTCCCTTACGCATGCTCTGGTATTCTGCTCACTAGGATTGTCTTGAAGATTTCTGCATCTATGTTAATAAGGGATATTGGTCTGTCATTTTCTTGTAACATCTTCGATTTTGTACCAGAATAATACTAGCTTCATAAAATCAGTCCCTTCATTTCACTTTTTAGAAGAGTTTGTTAGGAATTAGCATTAATTGTTTTTTTTTCTTTTTTAGATATTTGGCAGATTCTCCACTGGACCCACGTGTTCAGGCCTTTACTTTGTGGGAAACTTTGATTCTTAATTCAGCCTCTCCGTGGGTTGTAGGTGCATTCAGAATTTCTGTTTTTTCTTGAGGTGATTTCAGTAGTTTTGTGTCTTTTGATCAATTTGTCCATTTCATCTAGGTTATCTAATTTTTGCAAATAATTGTTCACAGTATAATCCGTTTTAGTTCTCTAAGGTCAGCCAGGTCTTTCATTCCTGATTGTGATGATTTGAGTCTACTTTCTCGTTTCATTCATCAGCGGTAAAAGATAGTCAATTTTATTTTATTTTTTATCAAATAATCATTTTTTGTAGATACTCTCTACTCTTTCTATTCTTTAGTGTTTTTGTTTCCACTATAGTATTTATTAGTTCCTTTTTCCTACATGCTTCTAGTTTAGTTTGGTTTTCTTTTTCTAGTTTCTTAACCTAGTTGGTCAGATTATTTATTTGAGATAATCTTTTTAATGTAGACATTTACAGCTGTAACTATACCTCTCAGTACTGCATTAGGTGAATCCCATAAGTTTTGGTGTACTGAATTTTCATTCATTTCAAAATACTTTCTAATTTCCCTTATGATTTCTTCTTTAATCCATTAGTCATTTAGGAATTTTACTGATTTTTTTATTTCAAATTTTTTCTTATTATTTATTTTTCAGTTTCATTCCATTGTGCTTGGTAAACATTCCTTGTATCATTTCATCCCTTTTAAATATACTAAGGCTTCTTTTATGGTCTAATATATGGTCTTTCTTTAAAAATGTTATAAGAACTCTTGGAAAAAAAACTGTGTATTTGGCTGTTGCTGAATGGTCAAGTTAGGTCAAGTTGCTTTATAGTGATATTCAGGTCTCTTATTTCCTTGTTGTTCTGCCTAGTTGTTATAGCCATTGCTGAAAATAAAATATTAAAGTATCCTTCTATTATTGTTGGATTTGTCTATTTTTCTCTTCAATTCCTCTAATGTTTGCTCTGTATTGATGGGGGGGGCTTCTGCTGTTAGATGCGTATGTATTTACAGTCACTATACATTCCTGATATATTTTATCACTTTGTTTTCTCTCTATTATAGATTTTCTCTAGGGATTTATTTCATCTGATATTGATATAGCTCTTCCCACATTCTTATGAGTGCTGATTACATAATATATCTTTTCCCATCTCTTTTCTTTCAATTTGTGTTTTTAACTCTAAATTCTGTCTCTTGCAGACAGGAACTCTTGGATGTTTTAAAATTTATTATGCCAACCTCTGCCAATGAATGCAGTGTTTAATTCATTTGACTTCTTCTTCCCCTAGGTCTTCTACCGGGTCTATCCCCTTCCCATTGTGTTTTCCCCAAGTCCTCAAAGTCAGATGTGAAATTGGGGTCTTCTCAGGTCTCTTGTGGGGAGGTGCACAGCTCTGAATATACCTGGGTCATCTAGATTCTCAGGAATGTGTTGGAGCTTTTCAAAACTCTCTGTAAACAGGACTTGCTAGTCCTCAATTTTTTCTTTTATTTGGTCAGCCTCTTATTAACTGTAACCAGTAACACTGCCCAAATAGCTGCAATGTTGAACGGTTGCTACTGATAGTTTTTGACAAATACCCTACATGCAAAGACTAAGGCCTGAGTCAGGTCAAATGAAGAAAGTTCTAAGAATGGAACTTTTCAGGGACTGCCAGAGAGGTTGAATAGGAACTGTTTCCTGACAATAGGTTTTTAAAGGAGTCTTCACGCAGCCTGTCATTTCTAGTGACTGCCAGGTAACTGGTTGTTACAACTGCCTTATTTGTGAGGCTGTTGGTTTTTAAGGCTTCTGTAGGGCTGAGGAGAAGGTGCTGAGAACAGATGTAAACTCCACAAACCTCACTGTGCTTACAGCTATCCAGCTATTTTCATAAATAAATACTCCTTTGATTATTGCAAACTTTTAAGTTAATTTCTACATCCCTGAAATGCTAATTGTGACCATTTTGTTTGTGTTCTCATTGCTTTTGTAGAAGAGTAGGATATTCATAGATCTTTACCTCTCTGGAAATGCTTCTCTGCTATTTTTATTTTTAATCTTGTTTTAATTTTATATACAAAGGAACAACCATGCATGCACATAATCCCTCTCCTCGTTCCTTCCTGCCCTCGTCCCTTCTAGTATTGAATGCTCCAATGAACCACTTTTCCTGCACTAAGCAAGTACCCTCTCAAAGTTTTCAGGAAACTTATGATGCTTAGAACTCCATTGAGCACTATGAGGGCTGTACAAAAATAAAGACACCATCTTCTCTTCACAAAGTCCATAATGCTGCCATGACACATTAACTCTGAGGATCTCATAAAGAATAATGGGAAACTGGGTAGTCTTTCCCTTGGTGTAGAGGCTCTGGGGAAATATGCAAAATTTTCTCTTTTCTCTCTCTGACTTCTGTGGGGGAGGCCACCTGGACACCTTGAGTTTGGTAATTTTCATGTTCTCTGTCGTGCAGGGCACTCAACACAAGCCAGCTGAAGGCCTTGAACATTGAAATGCTACCAGGTTATCGAGATCCTTACTCCTCCAGACCTTTAACCAGGGGTGAAATCGGCTGCTTTCTTAGTCACTACTCCATCTGGAAAGAGGTAAATAATTTGTTAGAGCAGTTTTCTAATGAGGAGAAAGGAAGAAGGGGTTTGTAGGTCCAGACAGAAGGTAAGCCCATAACTGTTCTGGAAATATGCTTGAGAGTTGCTCCTGACTTGTGTCTCCCTCAGACCCAAGTCCAACAACGAAGGGACAAAGAGGGCAGCTTAGTGCCACTTAGAGTGGTGACAGGAGGAGACACCCAAATCCTAGGAGCTATACTCTTATTAGTTCATTCTCATTATTAACAGGCATGCCTTTTATGTATCTATTATGTTGTCACTTATATAAGACATTCATATAAGAATCGCACAGAAGTCTCATGAGGTAGATTAGGGGAATGGATCTCTTTAACCCAAGAAGAAAATTTTAAGTAACTTGTCCAGGTAAGAGAAAGCAGAGCCAGACCTGGACCCCATGTTTTATGGATCAAGATATTGATGGAGGTGGAATTGGAGGGTAGGGTTCCTCAGTAAGGTTTAGTTCCCACACATAATGATAAAGCCCCCCCTCACTAAAGAGCCCATGAATGCCTTGTTTCATTTAATGATCCAGTTTATGCCTTTCTTTTTTCTTTAAACTTTAAATGAAATTTGATAGATATATAAAAGTATCTAGGTTATAAGATACAGCTCATTGAAATCTCTCAAACTGACCAACACAGCCACATTAATCATCACCCAAATAAAAAACATTAGGTTACCAGCATCCCTGATGTGCTGCTACCTGTACTTCCTCCGGGTCACCAGTGCCCAGGGGTGATCACCATCATATCTTCCAATGTCATGGAGTAGTTTGCCTCTCTTTGTACTTTGTTTTTTTGTGAATGGAAACACATGGTATGTGCAACCTCCCACATTATATTTAGAAGATTCACCTATAACATTGCATTTAGTTGTAGATTTTACATTCTCATTACTGTGATAGATCACAGTTTATCCATTCCATTTGATGAGCCTTTGCTTGGAATTCAGCAGTGAGCTATTACAAATTATGTTACTGTACTCTTGACTTCCAAATACTTATTTACCTAATGAAATTTTCATAGGGTATCTTCCCACTGATGACCTTTGCAGGTAATTGACCGAGAACTCGAGAAAACTCTAGTTATTGAGGATGATGTACGTTTTGAACATCAGTTCAAGAAGAAGTTGATGAAGCTGATGGATGACATTGATCGGGCTCAACTGGACTGGGAATTGATGTGAGTAACAAAGCAAAGTTATTAGACAGCATGAAAGGCACTCCATTCTTTCCAAGGCCCAGAAAAAAAAACCCACCTCCCCAACTGGTAGGAGACATAGCTCAGGCTCTCATTACCTAGTTTTCACTCCATAAATGTTTCCAGACATAAAAATATGTTAGCCACTGTTCTTGTTGTTGTTTTTCATCCATATACTCTTCAGGGTAAGAAACTATAGGAAATTCTCTGGGGCTGGAATCAGCCTGCAGATTAATACCTACTGACAGAGCAGATATGGCTCTGAGCACCACTTGAATGCACAGTGACAATCTCACTCATGAAGCAGAGGGGAATGTGGCTGGGTATGAAGAAGGAGCATGAGGTAATCATTCAAGGGCTGGAATCTTACGACCTACTTGAAGCTCAGCTTAGGAGAGCCCTTGGTAAGAGAGACTACGCGGGTTGGGAGGAGAGCCCCTCCGCTGGGGCATGAGGTTGTAGAACAGGAAGAACCCTGACAGCTGGGTACAGGGGAGGGGAAGGAGTGTCTTGGGTTTGGTTTTTCTTTTCTTTTCTCTTCCTTTTTTCTCCCTTTTCTTCTCTTTTTTCTCTCTTCTCTTTTTCAAAACAACACTTTTTACTCCCTTCCAGTGAGGTAGAAATTTCCCAGGCATTTTGTTCACTCCCCAGCTGTTTGTCAAAGGCAGATTTTGTTAAGTCAGAGCCAGCTCCTTTGGAGCAGCTGCAGTAGCAGAGCTGTCCCTGCTCCTCCCATCCTCAGAGGGAAACAGAGTGAAATACTTGCTCTCTCAGAAAATGCGCTGCTATCAAAAGAAACCAGCAAGGCCCAACTAACTGAGGGAGATAGGCCCCCAAATCAGCACTATATGCTTAGTGCTTAGTAGAGACCTGCTCCCTCCCAGGTATCAGTCACGTGACTCAGTTAGGCATTCAGTCCTCCGAGATCACTGATCTGCCCACATCCTCCATCCATGGCTGCACCTTACCCTTTCCAAATCTATGGCTCTGTACCACGTGGTAGAGGCCTCACCAGCCTGACACCTGCAAGCTGTTTTATGCTCACATGACAAGCGGTATAAAAGCAATTTTCACTAAAGCCTCATAATCATATTTAAAGTGAAGACTCAGCTTCAGAAACCTAAAGCTTAGAGTGGACCACATCGCCCCACACATAGTTCGTCCGCAGCGTTGCTCAGGACAAAGTACCTACGGATGCAGAAAGGGTTGACAATTGTCCTGAGAAGGCTATGAGGGGTGAAATGCTCTAAATTTCACAGATCGAGCAAGTCAAAATATTCCATTAAAATGTATTATAAAGTCTCAAAGAACTACAGTAAATTCCTAACTTACAAACATTTGAGCTGTGAACTTTCACAGGTACAAACAAACTTTGCATTACAAATGAAAATTCATAGCCAGGTGTGGTGGCGCATGCCTTTAATCCCAGCACTTGGGAGGCTGAGGCAGGAGGATCTTTGTGAGTTCGAGACCAGCCTACCCTATAAAGTGAGTTCAAGGCCAGCCTGAACTGCATAGTGAGACCCTGTCTCAAAAAATAGGCCCGGGGATTTAGCTTAGTGGCCTATGTACCTGCCTGGAAGGCAGGAGGCTGTGAGTTCGATCCCTGGTACAAAAAACAAACAAACCAAAAACAACAACAACAACAAAAACAAATGAACATTCATAGATGCAAACAAATAGCAGAAGTAACTCACATGTCTGTGGGGCTTTGTCCCAGTGTGTTGCTGTGTGCTTACTGAAAAGTAAAAACAGTTTATGTTTACAGCTGCAGTGCTGTGCTGCACCACCATTTCACTTACGAACAAATCTGACCTGGGAGCATTCTCCTGGGACGGGACTCAGGGACTTACTGGATAGCAGTTCCAACTTTTCCCTTTCACTTGCTAAAAGAAGAAACAAACATTACTTAAACACAAAACATGAAAACTAATAACCTGTTCATGATTGCTACCTTAAATTTTCTTGGAAAATGGAAATGATAGAATTGAAATCATCTAGGGAGTGCTCTTCAGTAGGAATATAATGTGAGCCACATACGCTGTTTTTAATTTTCCAGTAATCAACTCAAAAAGGTAAAAACAAAAACAATTAGGTGAAATAAGTTTTAATAATATATTTTATTTAACCCAAGTATTATTATTTTAGCATGTAATTAGTAATTTAAAGTCATTAATGAGATGTTTTATTTTTTGTTGTTTCAAATTTCAAACGCCTGTGTTTATGCTTGGACTGTATATCAATCCAGAACATCAATTTTCATCTGCTAAACAGTAGTCTTACCAAATAATAAACTTGTTTCACAGGAAAAAAAAATATTTTACATACCTTCAACTTTTAAATTTAAATTAATTTAAATTAGTAAGAGTATAAACTTACTCAGTCCCACTAGCCACATTTCAAGGGTTCAGTTGGAAACGCTCATCTACCAAGCGATGCCCTAGAGAAATGCAAACTCTTTAGCCAGAAGGCACTGGCTGAGAGGGCATTGTTCCATGTCCTCACAAGCAATGAAGATGGGACCTAGACATTTTCCACAAATTCTGGTATGCAGTGACCAGGAAGCATCCCTTGCATGTTCAAAGAGACCTTTTAGCACAAAACACAGCAGTCAGGAAACTCCTCAGCTTACTACAGTCAAGCCCCAACTGAACAGGTCCCAGACCTTGATCACAGAGCTGGGAGTAGACTGCAGCAAGGCAGAAATGGCTGAAGGTACATCTTGTGTGCTAGCAGTTGTTCATGAAGATGAGGCAGGCCTGGGCGCCCTCCTCACAGCTGAATGCCTGGGAAGAAGCTGGGTAAAGTTAGATGAGTACCAGGGAAGAAAGCCTTTCAGGAACTGTCATTCCCAATTCCCAGAAGGAACAATTTCAGGCTGCTGCTGAGTTTCTAGGTCCTCTTCTGCAAACTGTTTCTTTCCCTCAGCTTTTTCTGCCCTGTGTTTATCACCACCAATTGGAAAGCTATACAGAGAACATCCAAGATTAAAACTCTGGGGATGTGTAGACAGCAAGCTCAAGATTCCCACATCTGTCCTTCTTTTGTTCCTTTCCAACCTCTGTAAACACAGCTGGAAATCCTATGCCATCTTTACAAAAGATGCAGTTCTTTTAATCTCTTTATATCCTGACTTTCTGGCTCAAATACAGTCACCTAGGAAGGAATAGTTGGAGTGCTAAGTGGCAGTTGACAGTCGTGATGAGTGATTTCATGTGCTTTGTGGGGTGATAATTTTAGCATAACACACAATGGATCCACACTTTCAAAGATGTCTGTATACACCAAAGTGTATATATTCTCATTAATGACTAATATTCAAGTTGAAATTTCTCTCCTCTACCTATTTCCTTGTAGCTACATTGGTAGGAAGAGGATGCAAGTAAAAGAGCCAGAGAAAGCGGTACCCAATGTAGTAAATCTGGTCGAAGCTGACTATTCCTATTGGACGCTGGGCTACGTCATCTCTCTGGAAGGAGCACAGAAACTAGTTGGAGCTAATCCTTTTGGGAAGATGCTGCCTGTGGATGAATTTCTGCCGATCATGTACAACAAGCATCCTGTGTGAGTCTCCTTCAGCCGCCCACCTGTCGCTTGAGCACAGCATGTTCATGAGTTATGTTTTCTGGGTAGTACTGGATATTTTCCAAAATTGTGCCACTTTCCTAAGTGATTTTCTATAATTGTAACCACCAGAGACTTCTTCAAGTGTTTATTCCCTTTAACAGATGGGGAAAACAAAGCAGAGATGGTGAGAGTCTTGTCAGATGGTTTTCTGTAATACTCAGTGTGTAGGACACAATCTGCTCACATTTCTTCCTATCTTTGCTCTTCTCACTTGCATAACTTCACACGCCATAAGGTGAAGGTCATTCTCCTGAGCATTACAGAATTTTCAGTTCATTCAGCTCAATTCCTGTACACTGTTGGCGAGGCAGCGGTAGTCAGCCTTGCAGAGCTTTGGATCTGGTTGGGAATACTGACTTACGAACAAATCATCATGATACACTGTGATACCTGCAGTCACAGAGATGTATGAGAAGTTGAGAGGTTTAAAGGTAGCACCTGGGCAGAGTAACTGTGGAAGCAGGCACTGTGACACTCAGAATCTAATAGGAACTTATACTGGCCTAGCGCTTATCAAGAGATGTGTTGACTGATGGCTGTGTGTGGTCATCTTCCCAATACACTATGAACCCTCTGAGGCAAGAACTGTCTCCTGTCCCTAAGTCCTTAGAGCCTAGTCAAAATATATAATAGCTGCTCCACCAATGATTCCTAGACTCAGGAAAGAGTGGGAAAGCAGGTCCCTTTCTCTATTACCGATTGATGTATATTAGACGGCCTTCATTTTAGCCACTGAGCTTTCCCATGCTGCATTTTATTCATTTGTCTCCTCTGTAAAAATAGAGCTTCTTGCTTTCTTATGTACAGCATATCAGAGGGTGACCTTCCCTCAGTACTCAAGCAGAGACTTGTAGGTCCAAGACTAAAGGGAAATTAATACCTATTTAATTAATATTTATTCCACTCACAGACCAAGGAACTGTACAAATGTCACTTCATGTAACCAGCACGGGAGCCCCGGGAGGGAAGCCAAGTTATCCCTATACTTCACACTTACAGGGAGCTGGAACACTGAGCCAGGGACTGGAATTCACAGCCCCGCTGGCATCTCTGCAGGCCTTCACTGTGTCACTCAGCCCACTGCTGCTGCCCAGGTCTCAGGAACAAGGCACTTTGTGTAAAATGTTCATGTTTCTTTATCATTATGGTGCAACAGAGCTTAATCTTATTTTTAGCATAAGCTCAGTTGAACCATTAAAGTATTCTATCCAAATACACTAGAACTATCCCAAGCTTTGCACTTGTTCTTACAGATCTTCTGAAAGCTTTAAACAAACATTTATGATGTTGGTGGCCTAAAATTTGTCACAAAGGGCACAACTTGAAAAACAAGGAAATGAATCCATGGCAATTTCAAAGATGACGAGCAGGACCCCTCTGCTCCCTAAAGCTTCCGCCCCTCATGCACTTGTATATCTCTTGTTTTCAGAGCCGAGTACAAAGAGTATTATGAATCCAGGGACTTGAAAGCCTTCTCTGCGGAACCCTTGCTCATCTACCCCACGCACTACACAGGCCAGCCAGGCTACTTGAGTGATACAGAGACCTCGACCATCTGGGACAACGAGACAGTGGCAACTGACTGGGACAGGACACATGCCTGGAAGTCACGGAAGCAAGGTCACATCCACAGCAATGCCAAGAATACAGAGGCATTGCCGTCACCAACTTCCCTGGACACTGTGCCCTCAAAGGACGAGCTCTAAAGGCTTCCTGAGACTGGGCCCTGGTTCATCCCTGTTTGGGTTTTCTAAAGGGCTGTTGATCTGTTTGTTCCAGATTTTTTTAGTGGTCACAACCATCTAATGTGGTCTGATCTGATTGATCAAATTAATATATTTTTGACAGGGGAGGGGGGGATAAAGAAATTAAACTCAAACTTTCTACTGTGGCTAAAAGATAGGCCTTATGGGAACTGGTAAGTTAAATTTTAGTCCAGACACCCAGTTCTTCTGCTCACTGGCCACCTGATAATGCTGCCCACATTGGGGTGGCAACATGGCTCAGAATCTTGGCCAAGAGACAGATTGGCCAATCTGTCACATCCGTGAATGGGCAGTCACAGCAGCCAAGTTAACTGGACCACATTTATTGGTCTGGATTGTCTATTTTATGTGACAGATGTGACTTTAAAACTCCAAGCCAACTAGGCTACATTTATTGGTCTAGTTGGTTCATTTTATGTGATCTTGAAAACTTGTGCATATAACAAGTTTTTTTTTTTTTGAGTTAGAGAATCAAACCATTTAAAATTACATTAATTGGGCTTTTTATTTAAAGGAATTCTGTCATGATCCTTAGTGTAAAGTGAATTTTTTTTTAATTGTTAGCTCATTGCCTGATAGAGATGGTAATCGGGTCTGGCTGAGACATGGCCCTCGGTCATCATGGCAACTGGGCTCTTATAAAAATGTGTCCAGTCTTCCGTGTGACTACAATATGGCAAGCAAATAGTGAGGGAGTTTTATAGATATTTGAGGGGAAGAAAGAACTCAACCTTTTGCCTTTTTCACTGTGGCCTCTTAAGCCAGGATGCTGTATTTATAAAGATAAATATAATATATACAGGACAAGGGCAGGAGGGCAGTTGTGCCCTGTCCTGGGGTTCACATGCTGCCATAGCACCCCACACCCTCTGCTCCATCCCTTAGCCTGGGAACAAACTGCAGGTGTGAGTTTTATGAGTTGCTGTTAACAGACAGACCACATTTTCAGGCCAGCAACTGCCCTTCCCTGGTTGTTCATTATTATTTCAAATTATTTATTTTACAAAATATGGGGGAAGCATCATTGGTAGGATGAGGCAGAGAAACAGATGTTACAAACTTTTGGTGCACCCCAGGGAGGGACCAGTGTCAACACATTTGTTCCACCATCTGAGTCTCCTGAATTTCCCAGCCTGGCTCTTGCAAGGAGGCCTGTCTGGGGATTCTAACCATTTGAAAACAAAGTGTGTTGCTCTTAAGGAGAGAGACTTTGGCCAGAAACAGTGGACTAGACCACAAATTTAGGCCAACAATCAGGGAAGCAATCTCTTGGAGCCAAAATCCTAAGCAGACACCATTTCTCAAAAGATGTCCCCTGAAATTCCTTTCTGCTTTATTCATAGATTGGTTTTATGTAAAATTCAGGGTTGGACTATGTGATCACATCCAGATCCACCATCTGGCATCCTAAGATAGCATGATGGTTCGCTTCAACCACCACCTTCCTTCCTGATTTATCGTTGATATTCTTCTCCACTGACTAATAAGCCAGGAGGCTGAGGAAAGGGGTTGCGGGGGGGGGGGGTTACCTGACTCCAGTTTTGACTGCTTGGACTAAATTTTCAGAGCTTGACTCTTCTAGAAAAACAGGAAGAGCACCTGGGAAGCTAGTGAAAAATCCTTAGGTGGTTACTAAGGTTTCCTGGGGTACTTGGTATTTTGTCTGCGTATTTGAGTGTGTGCAAGTGTGATTGGTTTTAATTATTTTTTTAATGGGGTGACAAGTGGCTGGAAGTAGAGAAAGACTGAGTTGATTTTTGTGTTGTTTTGTTTAGTAGAGAACTTCTTTCCCTCTTTCCCCGTCAGCTGGTCTGACGAGTTTAAGAATTGTCATTCCTTAAATACATTGGATTTAAATTCCAGAATTTTAGACTAAGATTGTTCTACTGTGAATAAAACTCTGGCTCTGTCAGTCCAAGCTTTGCTTTTTCCCACTCAGGTCTGCATCCCAAGCAATATTCTTTTCTTGTGAACTTTGTAAACTGCAGAGCTAGTATTTCTTTTACAAAATCATCTCTTCAGCAATCCAAAGGTTCTTTGACCATTTTATTTGTCCTGCCTCCCTTCTGGTTTTAAACTAAGACATCTGACCTGTACAGTTTCACACAAGACCATCCGTACAGGGCCTTTACCCCTAGTCCTGGCACCTGCTCCCTCTGTCTCAGAGGTTAAACCCTCTGGATTCCTCTCAGGATCCCAGGAGGGATCTTCTGGACAGACAGGTCTGACTTTGGCAGTGCTGGTGCCCT
Organism: Dasyprocta punctata; assembly: GCA_004363535.1. Classification (NCBI taxonomy): domain Eukaryota; kingdom Metazoa; phylum Chordata; class Mammalia; order Rodentia; family Dasyproctidae; genus Dasyprocta; species Dasyprocta punctata. Next base: position 9,220 of record RJWM01027951.1, on the reverse strand, counting down.
TGTGCGTGGCCTGAGTGCCGGAAGTTTGCAGAGGACCTGCTGCGTGGGTCTCACTTTGGGTTCCTTGGGTCTCCTGCAGGAACCCTGGAGATCAGGAGCTGATGTCCCACACCCTGCTTTGTCCATCTTGCTGTGCTGCTTCAAGCTGTAAAATTGACAAAGTATTTGCCTTTTGGAGCTCTTTGTGAAAAATTAAAAAGAAAAAGAAAACTTAGCTCAATGATTGGTCATTGGTAATTCAAACACTGGTTGTTGGCCAGCATTGCTGGGATTTCCAGGTTTGTCCTAGACTGGGGATGTGGGAAGCCAGAGAGTGCAGGAGTGCTGGCAATGGGGGCTAGGGAAGCTTTTAGGACTTAGAGAAAGAACGACTGTGCAAAGATCTCTCTGAAGTGATGGGGGACTCAGTAGGGGCAAAGATCTACAGATACGTTGAGACTAGTGATGAGAAATAAGAGAGACTAGATAATGATGGTAAAGTAAGTTGACCACCTTTTCTCTGTGGGTTGATCCTAAAATACACTGGCCATTGTTTCTGGGGAAATTCTAGGTTTGGTTACTTTCTCAAAAGATAACACAGAAGTTCTCTGTCATTTGGTATCAAAAACAAAGGTTCTCAGCCGGGCATGGTGGCGCACACCTTTAATCCCAGCACTTGGGAGGCTGAGGTAGGAGAAGCGTTGTGAGTTCGAGGCCGGCTTGGGCTACAACGCGAGCGCAAGGCTGGCCTGAGCTACATAGTGCGACCCTGCCTCAAAAAACTAGGGTCGGGAGTTTGGCTCAGCGGCTTAAGCACCTGCCCTGGCAGGCGCGAGGTTCTGAGTTCGATCCCCGGTGCTGCAAAAAAAAAAAAAAAAAAAAAAAAGGTTCTCATTCAGATGCAAACTTAAGAATCTTACAGTGTTTCACTTATGTTTGGAACAGATTCTTCCAACTGGCTACTCTAAAATAAAGACAGCTCTTTTTAGGAGGCTTTCTACAGTGTGCTTTTGGGACGTTCTCTCCAGCTACATGGAAAGGGAAAGAAATGATCAGAAATGATCTCCGTGACTGACAACAAATTAATTTGTTGAGGAGTTTAATGACAAAGTGAAATTAAAATGAGGGTGATAATTGGAGAAGAAATGAGTGACATACTCAGACAACTAAGAGGAAGCAGCCTTGGAAGTTATCAGTGCACCCAGGTTATGCTTTGTGGTGATGTTTGTTACTTCCGAGAGAACCTCTGCGGAACAGAGATGTTCTGATCTATGTGGAGGGAGGAGAACTGGAAAGGCTGTGGACAGAGAGGGTCCTCTGGGAGCTGCTATGGCACTGCAGAGCAGCTGAGACAAGGACAACACCTCTGGCTGAGCTTTTCTGTTTACCTACTTAGAAAAGAGAAGTAAGTGATGGTAAGCTTTAGTACATTATGCTGCAAAAGATTACATGGAGCTGAGTGTGTTGACATGAGCCTGCTATGCCAGCACTATGGGAGGCTGAGTCAGGAGGATCCTAAGTTTGAGCCCAACCTGGACAACTTAGTGGCTTTGCACAACCTTGTTTCAAAAAAAAAAAAATTAAAAAACAGGTTGGGATATAGCTCAGTGTCAAGGCCCTGTGTTCAATTCCCAATACTGGACAAAAAGTACCTCCTCTTAGGACAAGAGGCATTTAGGTGAGTCTGCAGGAAGAATTTATTGACAGAATTATTAGACTTGGAATTGGATCCCAAGGGTGGCTCCATTCACTGGGCGAGAGAACAACTTCCTTTCTGTTCTGTGAGTTTAACTGAAGTGGCCTCGTGTTTTTGTATTTGTTTTTGTTTTTGTTTTGCTTTGCTTTGCTTTCTGTAATAGAAGAGTTAATGCTTGAGATGACCTTTGCTTGAGTTGTTCTTGCCACACCAGCTGTGCAGCTCCCAACCCAAAGCCATCCTCCCATCTGCTGCGGAAAGGGGTGGAAAGAATGAAGAATCGTCTCTGAGGATTGGTTTCTCTTCACTTCTCATGTCTTGTGTTTATTTTTATGCCCCTCCCTTTAGTTTCCTCAGCTTGGCTTCCTCTGCAATGGACATTTTAATAAAATTGCCATGCCAGAGCAACCTGGGGCCTACACAGTGCCTGCTGCGAAGCCCCCATGAGTCTAGAGGGCTGCTCCGGGCCTTCCCTAGACTTTTAACCTTAGGAGAACTTCATTTTCAGGGTGGAGTGAGCAGCCCTCTCTCCCTGTTCTGCAGAGAAGCTTAGAAAACAATCAGTGACCACATACATATCCTCTCGCAAAACGGCATTACAAGTTTGAAACTGACTCTCAAATGGGAGTTGAGTTTTTCAAGAGCTAACAGTGTGATCTGAATAGTTTTAGCTGCTTTCTAAAAATGCCAACATGAGCTGAAAAGACTTGAAGGGAATGGTGGTTGCTGAAGCTGTGCAAGGGGGAGGAAGATCTGCACAGAGCTGTGTGTAAGGAGACAGAGCTCGTGGTCTTTGGAATTTGAGAGGTGAGGACAGCAGCAGTTTCCAGAGCAGCACACACAGAGCAAAAGTTTCCTGCCCAGAACTGAATAGAGAAGAAAAGGGAAGGGAAAAGGAGAGAAGAGAGAGATCCAGGCCAGTTCCTGGAGACAATAACGCAGGTGCACAGGTCAAAAGGAGGACACAAAACTGACGGGGAGAGTGGTGGGAAGGAGGCTTAAACTGGACATGGAGACAGCCTGGTTCTTAATGTGAGACAGGCTTTAATCTCGCCAACAGTGGAGAAAGGCTGAGGTGAGGTTCAGTAAGCAGCCTGCCAAGCAATGGTGCATGCCCAGTGCTCCAGAGCCCGGGGGTCAGCAGCACACAGCTGTGCATCTGAGCTGTCCTGGATAGGGACTTGGGAGCAGAGAGCCCCTCCTGCAGGAAAGACGCAGAGACAGAGGAGGGAGGACCCAGCATCACTGCAGGTTCTGGGGAGGGAGCATTCGGGAGGGTAAGCCCTGCTCAGAATCACTGCATCCCTCTGGCTCTGAGGGACGCTGTAGCTCCTGGCACCTTCACATTGGCCGTCCTTGAGTAAAAACCGGTCTCCACTGCAAAGTCAGTCGGGGAGACTGCGTGGGCCCACACGCCTGTCTCTAGAAACCGCTTTGGACCACAGCAGTGGAACAAGTTGCAGGAACCCTGGACACTCTCCAACTCCATGAGTCAGTCTTTCCCCAACCCAGCAGCAGGCTGAGACTTTCCCAGGGTGCTGCAGTTCCACATATGGAGGCCCCAGCTCTCAGTTCACGGCTCACATCTGGACCAGTTGGTTGCTCGCCCTGGCAGGGAGGTCAGGGGCTTAAGGACATGACTTCCCTAGGCCAAACACAAGTGCTTTGTCCACAGGTGCTATCATTTAATACTGTAGGAACCTCAAGAGGTAGGAACTAGTAACCCCTACTTTTCAGATAAGGAAATAGCTATATCATAGAACTTGCCTAAAGCAGTAAGTGGCCTGGGAGTTTGAGTCCAAGGCAGTAAGAGCCCACCCATGCCAAAACTGAAGCCACTTCAAAGCTTCTGGCAGATAATCTGTTTTATTTCTTGTTTTCTAGCAGCTAATCTATCTCTCTCTTCCTCCACCCTCACCCCACCCCCAAGTACACAGCCTGCTTAATATATACAGGCGCTTATAGCTCCAACCCCTGTGTACTTCCTATCTATGTAATGCTATATATTGATTGTTCAGTTAATCATACAACAAATCCTCAGATTTAACATTGTAGGGAGAGGGGCTGGCTACTAGACACTGTATAAACATGAATCAGAAATAGATGTCTGGGCCAAGCTAACAGTCTTATTTGGAATGCTCCCTTTTATTCTTTTGGATTTCTGTTCCTTTTTCTACCTTTCTTCTCTTTTCTTTGTTTCTCTCTCCTCTCCCCTCCTCTTCCTGCTCACTCCTCCTCCCACCGCAGCCCAGGAGCGCGAGTGCTCTAAATTTCCCATGGCATTGAATTCACATTGGGGGGCATGGGCTGGCTGATGGACTGTGAATGGAGGTCACTTTCATCTAAGATGGGCAGAACAGTTGTGACTTCATGATCTTTGTAACATCATTGTGACTTACAAGAAAAAGCTGAGATGGTAGAGTTGCAAGATGAAAGCTGCCTGGATCCTTGGACCACTGTTAAAGGAAAGCCATTAAAGAGATTTGCCTGACATTACCGTATATTGGCACTTCAATGAAAAAATAAAACCTGGTTTAAATTACTTGTTTTGTTACTTCAATCTAGTCTAGCCTAACGTAATACATCCTTTCCAGAGGTATTTACTTGAAGAGAGATTCCAAGGGAAACAGTGATGGAAAACACAACATAAGAACTGTAGGCATTTGTGGAAGAGCTTTGTCATTAGGAACTCCTCAATTCCACTGAAGCCGGGACATATCGACAGCATTATTTGCTTCCTGATGGTCTTATTCTCCATGAAGAATGTGAAAATGCTACAAAGAAAGAAATCTAAATATGTCATCACTTCAGGAAAAAGTCACCAAGCTCAATTGCTGAATAGAGACAAAACAAGGGAAATGGTGCTCTAGAATGGTCTTGAAAAAGCAGTGCCCTATTGGCAGAGATAGAAATTCCTTTCCTGCCCCAGCCCCCACTAACTTCCAATAAATTTAAATTTCCGTAAATATCCCCAAAATGTAACACAAAATACTACAATTTGAGTTCCATCAGAAAATAATTCTGGGTAACTTTTGGAAACAATATGAAAAATGACAATACTACGTGTCGAGGAAAGGCAGGTTCAGCCTGAATGCCTATGGGAAGACCTTTTTCCCCTCTACATGTTCTGGAGAACCATGGAAGGTTTCAAGATGATTCAGTGGGCAGCTACTGCCAAATGGGAACAGTGCTCAGAAAGAAGGCAGAGTACTACCTCAGATCCTCACTCTAAACTGGATTTCATAAGAGGTAACTCTACTGCATGACTCCTACGAATAGCACCCTAGCAAGACATCATCTCTGGCTAGAACCTCCTAAGTCATTGTTTGTCCCCCTAAATGCTCAGGACACTTGCTGGTGGGGACCAACTTCCCCAACTCAGCTGCTGCCTTTCCTGCTGCTCCCTCCACCTGACCCCAAATGGGCTCCTGAAAGGCTTACTGACCTATCTGGAACCCAGAGCCCGCCTGATGAACACTCCAGATACAATCCCTTTGGGTCTGGCAGCACGTGCCAACCAAGTCCCAAACCAGTTTATTAGTTTAACCAAGGGGTAAACAGATGATGGGGATGCAGAAAGACAAGCATGCAAGCAGCTGGAAACATTGCCCTGCTATCCACCATGGAGCAAATCTAAGACAAGTAAAGTGGCATTAAATAAATGAGGCCATGTTTTATCTACTTGGAATTTCCATTGTCTTTTTTTTTAAAAAAAAAGGTAAATATATATATTTTTACATTGCAGTATATAAATCTAGGCTCTACATGTACAGTATAAATACACAGGGTGAGCACATGGGCACAACAGGTATGTCTTGGTAGCCATACCCTTAAATGAGACTGATAGTTTTACATTTTCTTTGTGACCTTCACACCAAGAAAGTCAGCCTGAGGCTACATTCCTTCAATTTTCATGATGGCTGAGACCCTGGGCATCTCTTCTCCATACACAGAAGCACAAATCGAAAGAGGCTCACAAACAGAAGAAAGTGCTTTTCAACTAGTCAAAACTCAGTTGCTCTATACAATGCACAGCCCGATCTCCTACAAAGACCAAGGAAACCTGAGGCCTTTCTGGCTCACTCTTTGGTCCATCACCACAAATTGCTACATATTTCCTGGTGTTTCTTGCAGAATTCATATAGCTATTTATATAACACAAATCCCATACAACCTTTGGGAGCTGTATTGCAAGATCAGGGGGTAAAAAGCTCCATGTTATAATCTGCACTTTTTTCTGGGTTCATTCTCTTTATTTTTGGAATAAAAACTTGGATTTGGGGTTTTCTTTTCTTAAAAAGAAATTACAATTTGAAAGTGCTTCTTACACACATCAACTTCCAACATATGGCTTTTTAGTTCAAACCCCAGCGTAGCTCAGATGTAGAAGGGAGAGTATGATGGTGTTACTAGAGACAGAAATGTCACTGAACTGTGACACTAGGATAGCAAATGTGGGCATCTGAAAAGAGTGCTGTTGACTCCATCTGGAAGAATGTACCTCTTTGAGAAAGGATTGAAAGAAAGTACGCACACCTGTTTCTCTGCCCATGACCAGGCACAGGAACACTATAAAGTAAGTAAAGTAGATGCTGTTATCAGCAGAGAACGTCTTTTGTGGGGCTAGTAACAGAGTAATCATTATTCAGAAATCTTTCACAGGCTCAAACTGATCAAATGTAGTCAATCGCAGTAGAAATTTCTACACCTGAGGAACAAATTGCACATAATATAAGGTACTAGGGTCCAGATGGCAAAAGACTCCAGACATACATGCAAAAGGCAAATCAGAAAAGGCAATGAAGTAGTGGCATTCAAGACAAAGAGTCCAAATGAGTCACCATTCTTTTTTGTTTTCTATTCTGGCTGGTAAGTTACCAAAGAGCATGGCTTTTGTGCAACAATGATTATGATATGTTCTTTAGGAGATAAAACAGAAATAACAGGGTTGCCAGAAACCAAACAGGCTGTGTTGACTCCAGAGATGTTGCAGGGGCCTCTGGAGCTCTTCCTGGCTCTCACTGGGAGCAGAAATCGGCAGATGCAGACAGAGGTCGGAGGCCACCGACTCATCCAAACCCTTCCCAAAGTGGCCTTTCATTCAGCCTGTGGCAGTTCCAGCCTCTGCAGTTGTTTTATGTGGTGGCACTTGACTGAGAAAGTAATCCTCTCCCTTTAGAAAAATAAAGCTTGGACTTCTTGTAATACTGACACAAAGAACACTCTGTACTCCTAGGATTGACTCTACTTATTTGAAAAGTGTAAGACTAGGTTCTCAGTTCCTTCTATTTCCCTGTAAAAAGTGACCTCAGCTTCCCAGGCCATTGTGCAAATTTGTTTTTCCATAATCCCAAACATCCCATAAAGTCTCTCATATATCATATATATATATATGCATATACACATATACATATATACTGTATGTATACGTGTATATGCATACATATACTAAATATGTGTGCATATATATAAAAGGTGGATAATTTTGTATCTCAGTCTCAAAAAAGTCAAAGAAGATCAGAAAATCATTTGTCTTCTTCATGTCAAAGTCATTTCCACATAGTACTTTGTGCACCACAGGTACTCAATAAATATCTGTTGATTTCACCAATGACCCACTAACACTGGATGATAGTAGCAGTCACCAGGCCTGTTCTCAGCTTGAATCTGCTTTGGACGAGCCAGGGGGTCACTGGTGCCCCTGCTCAGAGGGTGATCTTGCTGTGCCTATTACTCCAGCAAGCCCGTTTAGCTGTCCTGGGCAACGTCAAGCTGGTCCGGCTACGCAGTTTCACTGGTTCTTCCACTGAGTTCTTTTTGCGTAAAATGAAATCAAAGTTCACTTGGCTGTTCATGGCATAAAAGACATTTGCTGAGTCTGGGATCACAAGTTCTGAAAAAGTGAAGTAAAAAGAAGGCAGTCAGCTTGAGTAGGGCAGTGTAGCTATAACGAGGTAGTTATAAATCTCACCCAGACACAAGGCTAGGTCAAGAGCCCTTCATTCCTGGGATGTGACCTGAACCAGAAAATGTCCACTCTGCCCCTAATTGGTCCTAATGATGCCTCAATTACCCACAAAAGATAAATGCAAATAAGGATTTAGAAATCCTCCCCATCATGAATCTAATGTTCAAGTACAGAATGTGAAAGCCAGAAAAATGTGCAGGGGAAAACAAACACCCTGGAGAAATTGCAGGAGGTTCCCAGGACCAGAGTCAGTGAGCAGCAGAGCTGGGACTGGAACACAGGCTTCTCTCTCCCTGCAGTGGGTTTCTTACTCAAGTGCAGAGATTTCTCAAAGACCAAGGGAATCCAGTGACATGGGAAAAAAACAGAACACCTACAGCATTTTCTAGAATGCTTTACTTGAAATACAGAGGATCTTTTTGAAGTAATCTCAAGTCAAACCAGTCATTTATTGTAACCAAGTTGCTGATTTGTTTAGAGTTTGCATTTTAATTTTTTTATTGTTGTTGTTTTATTGAGACAGGGTTTCAAACTAGCCCTGAAGTCACTATGTATCCCTGGCTGGCCTGGAACTTAGAGTGATCCTTCTGCCTCAGCCTCCTGAGTGATGGGATTATAGGCATGCACCACCATGCCCAGCTCATTTTAATGTTAAGCAGTATCCTTGTAAGACAATGAATGTCTAGTAACAACTTTAGTGACTCCCAAATAGATACCTGCAGTTTCTGAACACAAATTTCTCCCAGTGTGCTATGAAATTGCCAGTCTAAAATGATTTTGATTTCTTTTTATTTCTAAGAGAAGCCATAGAGTACCTAACACTCATGTGGTAATGGGTCTATAAAAGAAAAAAAAAGAATGCAAATGGGCAAGTTTAGCTTTGTAGTAGTGGGGTGTAGGAGGTGAGCAGCGGAGGCACCTGACCTTGGAACCAGGTTAAGTGAGGCTTAAGTAAGCACGCTGTGCTGAGAGCTTACGATAGGACCGACACGATCAGGCTCCAAGTGGCCCTGGTTCACTCCCTCCACAGACACACCATAAAGAGCAGCCTCCTCACAGTGTCCCTGTGCTCCTGCACACATATTCCTGGGATAGCAGTACCATGCTTCATGTTATATACACTGAGTACTTCCTCAAATCGCTTCCATATACATTATTTCCTGCTACCTTCAGATTCTCCTGGTAATGTATGAGAAACCAGAGCGTTACTGTCTTCATTTAGCTAATACAGGATGGTAGCCTGATGAGGGCAAGCAGCTTGCCTGAGACCACAGAGCTAATGCACACAGCTGCACCTTCAGACCCACTGGCTCCACTGTGCTGCATTACAGGACGCTTGGCAAGTCTCAAGGGATACTTCCTGGGCCTGCTTTTGTAAGCCCAAATTTTAACTGTGACTTCGTTTATTTATTTATTTATTTTTTTTTTTTTTGCGGCACCGGGGATTGAACTCACAACCTCGTGCCTGCTAGGGCAGGCGCTTAAGGCACTGAGCCAAACTCCCGGCCCTGGTTTTTTTGAGGCAGGGTCGCACTATGTAGCTCAGGCCGGCCTTGCGCTCGCGTTGTAGCCCAAGC
>RJWM01027950.1:0-26197 GCA_004363535.1 Dasyprocta punctata | reverse complement strand
ATCGCTCATTCCTGCCCCTCCCCTCCCCTTCCCTGCAGCTCCGTGCCTGCTTCCCCGTTTCTCTCTAGGATCTGCCCTCCACCCAGAGAATAGGAAGGGGTGGGTCTCTTCGTTAGCCAGCAGAGGGCGCTGCTATCATGGGGGCCAAGCTTCCAGGAGGCCGCCTGGGACAGCCAAGGTGCTAATCCCCTGGGAGGTACGAGCACTTGGGGTTGGACTCTGTTCTTACCGGACCACAGAGGGGTGATGCACTGACCGGCCCACCCCGCCCAGCAGGGAGCCGGCCTTATCTACCCTCCCCTGCCTTCCTTGCCCGCGCGTGTACCTGTGTCCAAAGTACAAGGCTGGGGGCCCCGGCTATAGCTCACTGGTGCAGCACAGAGGATGGAAACACAGCACAACTGTGGCTGGAGGCGCATCCGTCAGGGGCCAGGCCTCACGAGAAGGACAGAACGACCAGGCCTGCTGCCTCCCCCAGGGATAAGCAATGGTGTATAACTGGTGTCACCTGGTCCCATAAAGTCTGGATTAGACATCAGTCACCCAGGTGGGGGACCAGGACCTCCCGACTCATCTCGTCCTAAAAAGGACTTTGTTCTTTCCAAGTCCACTTACTACATGACCTGCTCCCCCGCTGGACCAACATGACCTAAGGGACTACACTTGTGATCCTATTGCTTAATTGTAATTTGGACACGTGTTATGGTTTATACATTGTGTCAACTTGAGAAGTCTAGAAGCTTAATTAAGTAACTCAGCAGCTCTACATCCTGGGGTGTAGAGCACAAGCAGTTACCTGGTCATTGTGTCAATTTGAGAAAGTCAGAAGTTTAACTGAGAGACTCAGCAGGGAGCCAGGGTTCTTTGTAAATATCCTCTTCCTGTGTAAAGGAAGGCAAGGAGATTTGTGAATGTTACACCCATCCTGGTGGGGTGGCGGGGGGTCTTGTGTACTATATAAGAGAGGGGAGGCGGCTTGGTTTTGCTCCTTTTACTCTGGCTGCTTTTGCTTGGCTGCTGTCTTAAAGTGTTGTCCTGTGCCATGCCACCCTGCCTTGGAGCCAGCTGATTATGGACTGAAACCTCCAAAAACTGTAAGCTAAATAAACCTTTCCTTCCCTAATTTTGGATGTTGGGTGTTTAGTCCCAGCAACGAGGGAACTAACCAAGACAACACATGTTGTACCCGCCTCATGATTTTGTATCCACCTTGTGATTTTGCTCTGTAAAATTTCTTCTGTAAAGCGCGGTTTTGGGCCCCTCCTGTCTCTCAGGAGCTGTCTCTCTCAATAAATATTTCCTACTCTGAACTTCCACTGTTCCTTAGGATTGATTCTTGGATCTTGAGGAACACGGACTCGGCATGCCTGACGGACGTCTAGGGGTTGGGAGTTACACGTGATTTCCCCTCTCTCGCCGGACAGACACTAAGGCCCAGGTCTTGCTGTGGCCTGGCAATGGGTGTGTACCCTCCCCGGCACAGATGGGGTTCCCGGGAGGGCCTGAGAAGGCCTCACGCTAGCCTGTCCCACATCCTGGCCACCCCTGAATCTTGTGCTCTGACCTGGGGGTGGCCAAGATGACCCCAAATATTTGCAAACTGAGGCCTCATTGAGCTGCATCGTCGCTGCAGCTGCGTCCTGTCCGCCTCCCTGTCACCCGGGCTCAGCGGTGTCCTGCACTGGGGGGAGGCCCGTGGGGTGCCCGGGTGAGTCACTCACGCAGTGGGCACGCAGGCTGGGTCTGAGGATCCCTGAGGCTGTGATAAGGACCTCAACACACCCCTTTACCTCCGTTAAGGAAGAACTGTCAGGACGGTCAGTACGAGAGGCATGAGAAGGACTTATCAGCGGGAGATACAGGACGCACTCAAGGCGGGTGTGGGTGCTCCAAGAATTGAGGTGCGAGGTATGAGTCGGGCCATTTTCACTTGGGTGATCTTGGATGTGTGCTCTGTCGGCCAGGCGACCCTGCAGGCCACCCACAGGGTTTCCAGTGCAGATGCAGCTGTAGCGAAGGGCGATTTGCAGGTGAAAAGGAAAGAGCAGGCGCGTTTGCAGCTGAAAGAGAGTTGCCCAGGTTTGCTGGTTTCTGCTTTTTTCTTTTTCTTTCTCTTTTTTTTAATTTTTTTTTTTTTTAATTTTTTGAGACAGAGTCTCACTATGTAGTTCACGGTGGTCTTGAACTCACTATGTATCCTGGGCTGACCTTGAACTCACAGCAATCCTCCTCCTCCCAAGTGTGGTATACTGTTTTTTTGTTTGTTTGTTTTTTGGTTTTTTGTTTTGTCTTTTTGAGACAGGATCTTACTATTCAGTTCAGGTTGGCCTTGAACTCACTTCGTAGCCCAGGCTGGTCTTGAACTTGGTCTGCTGTTTTGAGAGAAGAAAAAAGTAAATAAACAGGGCTTGTCTTCTGAAGCTGCGGTTTCTCTTTAAAAGTCTAATTTTAAATTCTTGATTTCCTGGTCTCTTCTCTACCTGCTTTTATTTCTTCTGTCCTACCTCACCCCTCTCCCCAGACTTTGGTCCCTTATTCTTTTTTTTTTGGGTTGTCATTTTGAGACAGTGTCTCACTACATAGCCCAGGTTGGCCTTGAACTCACAGCAATCCTGCCTCAGCCTCCTGAGTGCTGGGATTATAGGTATGCAATACCACACCTGGTTTGGTCCCTTATTCTTAAAGGGTCGCAGAAGGCTGAGGGGGGTGTCGATCCTGCCCTGCTAGGGACCAAAAGTCTCATCCTGACCGATGTAAAGGACACAGGACTATCAGGTCCTGTCTTTTGAAGAAGCCCCATTTTTTTTTTTTTTTGGTGGCACTGGGTATTGAACTCACAACCTCATACCTACCAGACAGGCGCTTAGGTTACTGAGCAAAACTCCCAGCCCTGGTTTTTTGAGACAGGGTCGCACTATGTAGTTCAGGCTGGCCTTGTGCTCGCGTTGCAGCCCAAGCCGGCCTCGAACTCACAACGCTCCTCCTACCTCAGCCTCCCGAGTGCTGGGATTAAAGGTGTGCGCCACCACACCCAGCTGAAGCACCACCTTTTTTGCAGCACCAGGTATCAAACTCACAACCTCGCACCTGCCGGGGCAGGCGCTTAAGCCACTGAGCCGAACTCCCGGCCCTAGTTTTTTGCGGCAGGGTCGCACTATGTAGCTCAGGCCGGCCTTGCGCTCGCGCTGTAGCCCAAGCCGGCCTCGAACTCACAACACTCCGCCTACCTCAGCCTCCTCAGTGCTGGGATTAAAGGCGTGCGCCACCAAGCCCGGCTAGCACCATCTTTTGACAGTGTGAGAAAGGAGCAAAGCCACATGAGACATTAACATACAGCACCAGCGATGTTGCTTCCTGACCATGAGTGGCATCTTAAGGGCCAGAAGAAGACTGCCTCTACCTAGTGCCAACCTGGCGTGCCACCTGCCTCTGAGGCAGCCACAGAGAGCTTTCTAAGACTGGGGCAGGCCCTCAGTGGTCCTCACAGACACCCCTGTCTGGGTCTTGGACCCAGGAGGGAGACTGTCGGTCCCACTGAGCTGCCGGGACAGCCATCCTAGGCCACACCGAAAGCAAGATCTGCCCTGGCATGCCAGCCTCAGGTCTTTCTGAGGCCTCCTCCTGCTCTCCGCCCACCAAACATGGGCTTACCCTGGGCTCGCTGAACTGCACCTACTTGAGCAGACCCCAGCAAATACCAGCTGAGACACCTTGCTTCTGTCCCGGTACCCCCAGCGTCTCTGTCCCTTGGCCTCGTACTTGGGTATGACACGCATCTGTCATCCTACAATCGGAGCACACTACGCACACCCGCTATCCGCAGGCGCAGTGCTGGGGGCCGGAGAGGTGGCCCTGGGCACCCACTCCTCTCCGGGAGCGCTCACATGCAGGTCAGCGCTGGGGACCACGGCCCTGGCTTCTAGTCCCCCAGCACGGGCCCAGGGTGAGCCCCATTTTGTGACATCGGATGTGCATGATGGCTTTGAGAAGTCTCCTGCTCCACTGGAATCCCAGTAAGATCCTTGTGCCCGAGCCCACAAAGCTACGGAAACATCTGGCATTCATCAGGGCCCTCGGGCAACCAAGAACGGCTTTTGTTTCCTGGAAGTCAGTGGTCACTAGAGGTGTCCTGACTCAGAGGCCCTTCTCCTGGAAAATCCCAGTCCGTTCTTCCCCCACTCACGGACTCCAGTCCGCTGAAGCATCGCACCGGACGCTGGCTATCACACGTGGTGACGCACCGTGTGTGGCTTATCACCTGTGTGACACACTGGTTTATCACCTGTCAAGCTGGACAGAGGGCAGTTATGCTTTCTCCTGGGTCATCCGGGCAGGTGGGTCTCTGATGACTTTTCACCCCTCTGCAGGTTAACCACTCCGTGGACAGATGTTTTGTGAGGGCGGATTCGAGTGAAGAAAGACCTGAAAGAGCCATCTAAATTGAGACCGGCCTTCCGGACAGAAGAGGGCCACCTGACTGGCGTGTCATCACCCCGGCCCTCGCTCTGCGTCTGGGCAGCCCTTTGCCACTGGGCTCCCAGTCGCGGCAGAACTTTAACGGGTCACAGATGCGAACACTGTGATGGAAAAGGGCACCGAGGTCCCCTCCAGAGGGACAGAAACAGGCAGAAACAAACCCAGAAGCCGTGCCGCAGCCTTCATCCCCTCCCATTGCAGCACGTCTGCGGGAATTGTCATGCTGGGGCTGGGGATTTAGCTCAGTGGCTTAAGCGCCTGCCTGGCAAGTGCCAGGTCGTGAGTTCGATCCCTAGTACCAAAAAGAAAGAAAGAAAGAAATTGTCATGCTGCTAACACCATCTTCAGGGAAAACTGTGTACAGTGCTGAATCCACCAGTTGTCCAGCCACCTGTCTACACTGCACTGCTTCGTGGAAGGGCTTCCTTCATGTCCAGCCCAGGCTGGCTCCCAAAGCTACAGCAGCGAACACACAGGACTGCTGCACCTTCCGCCTCTTGCCCCGCTTTCCTGCCACGAATGCATCTAGAACCCAGGTCTTGCTGAGCCTGAGCCCCAAAGACACATTCCTGCTGGTGTTTTCTAGTTTTAGCCACATCTGCCGTTTCTGAGATGTGGCCTCCGGTCACACACACACTCTGAGGACCAGGTCCTCTCCCAGTTCCAGTTTATGAGCCTGGACTGGGGCTGGGCCCCCCACTCAAGAGGCTGAGCAGGGACCCACATCGATGGGCCCAGCCCTGGGCCACGTGAGATGCTAAAGCGGTTCATCGCCCATGTGGCCTGGGGCTTCACTAAGCTCACGGTCTTGAGCCTGGTTTTCAGGAGAGCCCCCGGAGACGGGATTCCCGGCTGAGTCACCAGTCCCCAGTCACCAGGGGCTGCGCTCACAGCACAAGCTCCATTCTTGCAGTTTCTGGAGTTTCCCTGGCCCTCTCCCAGGCGGCCACCCGGGCCCTGAGCCTGGGCTGGGGAAGAAGCTGGAGGAACTGCCGCCTGGCCCTCCCCTGGCAGGCCGTGGCTCCCAATGGCTGCGGCTGCTCCCTCCTCCCCTTTCTGGACTGAGGAACCGCAGCTCAGTGTGATTGATGACTTTCGAAGAGCCACAGTCTCAGGACCACCGGGAGTGAGAGCTCTGCCATACATTTGCAGTCTCAAAGGCAAGAATCTAGGAAACAGGAGCTCTGCGGGTGGCATTGTCCACCTGCGCTCCAGGTACCAACCGGCCGGAGAGGCTTGGGAGGGTCCTGGGATGCGCCTTCCCATCCCAAATCCCTTCCGGGCTTGGATCAAGGCCCAGCCCACAAGCATCTCAGGCCTGCGCTCGCTGCAAGCCCTGGGGAGGGAAGGAAGTGGCCGGCCCCACAGTCAACATTCCTGCTCGATGACTTCACCTTCCCCTTCCAGCGCCCTCCTCCCAAGGGCCTGAGGTCTCTCCCTCTGCGCGATCCTCCTTCATCTGGGGTCATCCGCAGGATCCGACTGAGCCAGAGAGCGGGGGACCCGACCCAGAGAGCCCGCAGCCCCCGCAGATGCCTCAAAGTAGCTCTGCTCCTGGATTTATTAAAGAATCATCGCAAGTCCCTCCTCGTGGTTAGCTCGCTCTAGACCAGCGCGGGTCCCACTCCCAAGGGGCTCCAGGTCATTGGGGACATCTTCCAATAAATAACCAAATCGCGGACACCCAGAGAGTAGTTTCAGCCAGCAGAAGAGTTCATCAGAGCACAATCTGAATGTGACGGCCGGGGGAACAGCTGGGGACCTCAGCCGGCCATCTGACGGGTCTCCTCACTCTTCAGGCCCACCTGCCTGGTCAGTCCCCCAAACCCTAGGCTGGTAGCCCTGTCCTCTCCAGGCAGGCCACCCTGTCCGTGCGTCACAGCCACCCTCTTATGGGTGAACCCCAGATTCTGGGAGAGACAGGGCAGGTGCATTCAAGTGGGGCTTTTTGGGAATCAGTTTTCCCCGGCTCCCGTGGGAACTTCCAGGCCCCGCTGGCCGGGACCATGGACGCCCGCCCGTCCCCGCCCCCGCCCCCCGCGGCCGAGCGACCTCAGCGCTCCCGGCGCAGTTCCCGGAAACTCCTCGATTTCCCTGTGGCCTCCGCTTTTGCAAGAAACCGAAACCCAAGCCCCGCCCCCTTCGGCGCGGCCTCGTTGGACCCCGGGCTGCTCGGAACTGGGTGATGGGACCCGCGCCCCCAGTCTGCGCGTCGCGGGCCCCGGCGCGACCCCGAGCGTGCGAGATGCCCCAGGGGCCGCGCCTGCCTCTCGGGTTGCAGGGGCGGTGGAGCCCGGCTGCGGCGACCTTAGGCGGCCTTACCCTGCAGCGCCCGGGAGGCAGCGCGTCCCCAGTGCACAGGCCAAATCGGGGTGGGGTGGGGGCGTGGGAGAGGGAGAAGGGGCCCCCGGGAGCTGACGGAGAACTCTGACCCCCCCCCGCCAGTGCGGCTGGCTCCACGGGGCCGGGGGCGTCCTGGGCACAGAGATGTTCAGCAACTCGCCCAAGGTAAACAGCCTGTGGCTGCCGCTAGCTGCACGCGCAGCCCCCGGCCGCGGCGGCGGAGGAGGAAGTGCCCGGGCCACCTGCGAGTGAGCCTCCGGGCCGCCACCTGGGCCGCCCTCCCTTTGCGGGGAGCCCGCCTGCCCGGAGCCAGCCGCGCACCCCATCGGCGGCGGCACGGCGCGCGGGAGGTCGGCCTCCAGGGCCTGTGCCCCCTCCTCCTGCGCCCCCAGCTGCGGCCGGCCCGCGGGGCGCCAGTGCGTGTGCGCCCCCTGGGGACCAGGGCGCAGCGCCGGGGCCGAGCGGGCCGAGCGCCCGGAGGAGGGCCATGCGCTCTCGCTCCCAGCCCGCCCGGGTCACGGCCGCTGGGCCCGCCCCGAGCCTCCGGCCCGGCGACCCATGGGGAGGATGGGAGCGGAGCGCTTTCCTCCCAACGCCGTGTTTATAAGAAACGAAAGCGCGCGCAGGGCCCGGCTGCCCACGCGGTCACACCACACGCCCGCGGCCTGGGGGCGGGCGCCGCCCGAGCGCCCCGCGAGCCCGCTGCAGCCGCCCACTCTGCACTTGGAATTTTTAGTAACAGTGCAACTTCTATTCTGCTGTGTCATACAGCTTTTTTTTTTTTTTTTTTTTTTTTTCGAACGCTTGGAGACGGCAAGGGCTGGGCTTGTGCCCCGGGGAATCACCGGGGCCAAACAGGAATAGATCCAGAGCGGCAGCGTGATTCTTATGTGCAGAATGAATTAAAGATTTCCTTTCCCTCTACTTACGCGTCTTGCAAGCAAGTTGAGAGTGCCTGGGTTTGTTTGGGGTTTTTTTGTTTTTTGAGACAGGGTCTCCGTATGTAGTTGAGGCTATGCTTGAACTCTGTGTATGCCAGGCTGGTGATCTTTCTGCTTTAGCCTCCCGAGTGCTGGGATTACAGGCCTGTGCCACCACACCCGGCTAGTGCCTGGATTCTTTATCGAGTTTTTGGATGTTTTTGCTTTTATGTCTGCTATGTGTTCCAAACTTCACAGTTTAAAACTACCTACCTTCCTGTGAAAAGAGATGCCAGCAGGGAGGGGCTTTAAGCCTCGCAGTTCTGAACCTGCGAGACTGGGAGCCAGGCTGAGGGTCTGTCTGCTGTGGAGGGCCAGCGTGAGGCACCCCAAGAATCCCCAAATCTAATTTTGCAGAGCATTTCCTGGTCCACACACATCTCATTCGGTGGGTGATCTGACTACAAGTTCCCAAGAAACGTCTGTCAGAGAGAAATAATAACCCGGGAAAGAATGGTTCAATACATCCACTGTGAGAGAATTTCCTGAGCGGGGACTTCGAGGACGGAGGCCGCACCTTAGCAAGGCTGGCAGGGTGGGGGGCAGCCTGGCAGTGTCAGGACTAATTGGGTCCCTAGGGGAGGAAGAGGGGGAAAGGGTCTCACAGGGTGTGTGTGTCAGTAAGTGCTGCTCTTGCCCCCCAGCGTCTGAATCCCAAAAGATACCCCGAGGGCTGGAGGACCAGCCCGAGAAAGAGAAGCCCGAAGGTACAAATTGATCACCTAGATGTGATCGAGCAGGGTGGGGGGCGGTCACCCCGGCTAATCCCCAGCCAACCCCAGCTGCCAGGTGTGAGGAACCAGGTCTCCTACGGAGGAAATGCAGATTTTGTTCCCCAGCTCACCACTCAGATGACAAAGGGTGAAAAGCACACCTATGAAAGATAAAGGCTGAGGAGGGCCGGGGTGGGGTAGGGGGCTTGTGATTGGCCGCTTCGGGGGTTCCCGCTTTGTAGAGCCAGGGATTTGCTCTGGGCCTTAAACAGAAGACAGAAATTAGGGTGTAAGGAAGTGAGTGTTGCTCGGTATGGGGGAGACAAGGATGACGAGGCAAAAGGAGCAGGGGGAAAAGACGGTGTCCAGAGACTCGAAATGCGGTGAAAAGTTGGTGGGTTCCCATAGTGCAACACATTTCAGCCACTAATGTTTTCCAGTCACTTTGGAAAGGATTTTAATAATCTACTAATTTGATCTTGTCAAATTAGTCACTATACATTTAGTTATAGATCTGATTGGCTTTATTTCCAATTCGTGAACCAGGCAGCCTCCATCCTCCAAAATAGGATGAAGACCCCCCACTAGGTGATAGCAGAAGAGTGGGCTTTCTCAGCTAGGAACAAGGAAATAAAATATGGGGGAAAACACCTGACTGGTCAGCGCCACAGTAATTCAGGTTATATCTTTAAAGCAGAAAAGACTTCCTTGTTGTGCTGATTTGGGTAATTAGAATTTCCTGTTTTTAGGAAAATGCGATCTGGTTTGGGGTCTGTCTGCTTCCTTAAATGTTCAGTTAATTTGTGCCATTTAGCATGAGTGACCTCATGTTGGTTTTGGTCTCATCTGTGGGACCCCTGGCAGTCCAAACAGTTCAGGACAATGGGCACCATGACCCTCACAAGTAGGAGACACGGGCAGAAATTATCTCTAGTTGATAGACAAGAAACTCAGAGAGACAGAGACAGACACACAGTGAGTTCCTAAAGTCTACAGCAAGTGGCAAAGCACATCAGAGCCCGGGAATTCAGCAAAGCCTGTTTTCTTCCTACCCCTTTCCAGTTACTGCCCCGGGCAGAAGAGGATTTGAATGTGGGCCTGGGGTGAGTTGGGGAGCGCAGAAGGCTGCTGGGTGGACTGGAGCTTCAGCATCCTCCGAGCCAGTGGGATATGCAGCGTGGTGGCATTTTCCCCAACAGGTCTCAGTGGCGAGGGGTGGGGGAGGGGGACAAACCTCTGGCCCTGGAATGTGAAGTCACCACCTGACACACCGAGGAAGCGGCAGAGGACTAGGTGAGGCCCCAAGGATGGGAAAGACTGCGGAGGGCAAAGGATCACAGTGTGTGTGCGTGAGTGTGTTACTGGGACTTGAACCCTGAGCCTTTACATTGAGCTGTATCGCCAGCCCTTTTTGTAATTTTTTTCCAATTTTTATTTTATTTTATCATTATTCGTTTTTCTTTTTGAGACAGGGTCTCACTATGCAGTTCAGGCTGGCCTTGAGCTTCTTTTGTAACCCAGGCTGGTCTCAAACTCGCAACGATTCTTCTGCCTCAGCCTCCTGAGTGCTGGGATCACGGGTGTGTGCCACCAAGTCCAGCTCTTCTAATTTTTATTTTGAGACAGGTTCTTACAAAACTGCCCAGGCTGGGCTTGAATTTGAGATTCTCCTGCTTCAGCCTCCCAGAGTACTGGAATTACAGGGATATGCCACCACACCCAGAGGTAAGTAGATTCTAATAGGTTTCAAAATAAAATAAGAATCTCTAGTGTTAAAGGGGGAAAAACTCAAAAATCACTTCAAAAATATGACACTTTCATTGGTAAATCCTAACACTGGGGAATTTCTCCTAAGCCAAAAATTATTGATGTGTGCAGAGATTCAGCTAACATTGTTGTTTGGATTGTGGAAAAAATGGAAATAACCTAAATGTCCTACAATAGGGGATTAATTGGTAAATTTTCATTTATTCTTATAAAAGAAAATATGGACCCATTACAAATAATATTGCACATGTATGTTTACCTGCATGCAAAGATTCTTATTATGTATACATTATACATATTATAGGTGATTATCTTTGAATTAGTATAATATTTCTGTTTTAAAGCACTTTTATAACTTGTTGCCTTCACAGGGTCACTGCTGTCAATTTCGAAAGCTGAAAAAGTTAAAAATTTTCTCTTCCTTGGCACACACCTCTAATCCCAGCACTCAGGAGGCTGAGGCAGGAGGATCACTGTAAGTTTGAGGCCAGCTTGGACTACACAGTGAGTTCAAGGACAGCCTTAAGTCACAGTGAGAACCTGCTGCAAAAAATAAATAAATATATATATATTTTTTTTTCTCTCCCTAATCTTATTCTGAATTTTCCAGCGGCTGTGTCAGTTCCTCAAGGGTCAGGGCAAATACCCACCTGCCACACCAAGGACAGATGTCATGACCTATGAGTCATTTATTTTCTGTTCTTGCTCAGGTCTCGGTCCCTGTGGCAGATTCTCACTCTTAGTTGTCATTCGAGGCACCCCCCGGTCCATCTCCCCTTCCAGAGCCTCGGTGCCTCCCGCTCTGCCAGCATCTGGCCAGGCTCCTTCCTCAAAGGTCTCCTGGGAACCAGAAGTGGCACAGGCCACAACACTCCATCCTGGCGGCCAGAGCCGGATGCACCCAGCCATGGCTCTGAGGCGGGCGCAGGGAGTGTGCACAGGTGAAGCACGGCGTGGGGGTGCGACTGGTGCTGCGGGAGCGACAACTGGGTGAGCAAGACACCTGGAAGAGGCTGGCTCCTGAGTCAGCAGCTTCGGGGAGGTGAAGGAAGGCGTCTGAAGGCCCGGAGTGGATGGAAAGTGCACCTGCCTGAGCTCCTGTGAGGTCCGGTTGTGAGCACAAGAGCTAAGTTGCTGCCCTGGCCAAGGGGCATGGACCTGGACAGTGCAACCCTTTGGCTAGACCCATGGCCGTGGCCAGCCCTGAGCAATTCCTCCATGTTGCTCTCGACCTCCAGGGTCAAGCTTTGGGAACCCAGAGGTGCCACCGAGATGACACCGGAGGACTGCCCGTGCAAGGCCCGGAGCAGCTGTGCAATGGTCCGAGGCCGGGGCGACAGGAGGAACCACCAGCTTCCCGGAACTCAGGGATGCAAAGTGGGTGTGTGGGGGTGTCACCCTGATCACCGTGAGACCCCGGGGGCCAGTGACCTTGAAAACCACAACATCTAGCGCCCGCTGGAACACGGCGGCGCTTACAAACATCACCTTTCTCCATTCGCAAGCCAGCGGAGTTGGGCTACTGTCATTTCGCAGCCTAGGACACCGAGGTCGAGTCCTTTGTCCCCGTGCCCACAGCGCCAGGATGGCATTTCCTCTCCGGCGGCAGCCCCGCAGGCAGGGTGGGTTTTCTGGCTCCTGACTTCTCTGCAGCAGGTGAGTGATTGGGGTAGGACGCGACAGAGGCACAAGGAGGGCGCAAACCCTCCCTTCCGGCCACCTCGTTAGCGGACTGGGGGAGCCAGGCTGGTTCTCAGGGATTCAGTACTGGCGAGAGGCGGCAGGTGCCCAGGTGACTTCTCCCTGCGCTGGGGAGCTGGATGTCCCCGAGAGGGGCAGAGGAGGTGGCCGGGGGAGCCCGCAGGCCGGGGGCGGTCGGCCGGCTTTCCAGGACAGCCTTCCTCCGGGCGGGCGCGGGGGCGGAGTGGGAGCGCGGGGCGGGGCGGGGCGGGGCGGGGCGGGCCCGCGGTGGCCCCGGGCGGGGGCGCCCGGCCGGAGGGGGCGGGGAGGCACAGCCGCCCTGTACTTCCCCTTCGCCGCTTAGCTCTACAACAGCCTGATTTCCCCGAAATGACGGGGCGGCGCCGGCCAATGGGCGCGCGCGCGCGGCCGGGGGAGGCGGGGCCGGGCCGGGGAATCCCGCTAAGTGTTTAGACCGCTGTTCGGCGCAGCGGCCTGGCAGAACGCGACACTCCTTGGTCGGGGCAGGACGTGCGCCGCTGCTGGGTCTGGCCGAGTCCAGCCGAGCCGAGCGAGCCGAGGCCAGCCGGAGTCGTGCCCAGCCGAGGCCGGCTCTGCCCCGCGGCCCCAGGCTCCGGGCATCCTCCTCCGCCTGCTCCCGCTTCGCGCGCCCGCCCCGCAGCCCGCGTCCCGCCGGGACTCGCGGGCGCCGCCGGCCGATCGCCCCTGCTGCAGAGGTGAGCGCGCCTTCGCGGTGGGGAGCCGTGGCGGCGTCGAACAAAAGGCGCGCGGGACACCAGGAAGTGGGGGCCGAGCGCCGGGCCGGGGAGTCGCGGGCGCGCGGGCTCGCGAGGGCGCTGGAGCGGCGGCCGGGGAGGGCGGGCCGCGGCGTGGACCGCCCACCGCCCCAGCTCGGGGGCCGGCTGCCTTTGCAGAGCTGCGTGCGCGCAGCTGCCGGGCCTCTAGGTGGCCGGGTGCGACCGTCGCGCGCATCCCCAGCGCACGCCGGCGACTCGGGTGGCGCCTAGTATTTTGGCGTCGGCTTTCCGCGGTCCCCCCTTGGCGCCCACAGCCTAGGTTTCAGGTTCCCTGTACTCACTACCTTGAGTGGCTAGAGGGGCGCTTCTTTTTTAAGGGGGCTGCAGGCGGTGACGCCACAGGTGTTCTTGGGCCACTTCCCTCAAGGAGGGGAGACCGGGCCTTTCCGGAAGGGATTGCGTCCCTGCCTCGGGGTTGTGGGCATTGTGACTCTCAGAAAAGCGCAGATGGATGGGAGGGGGCGTCCTTGGGGGAGGTGTCCAGGATGTAAGGTGCCCACTGGCCGCTACATAGCTGGCGGCAGCAACTGAAGTCTAAGCAGCTTCTTCTTGGCATCAAGCAAAAGAAGCCTCTCCGTCCCCAAAGGATTTCAATTTTTAGCGAAAAGTTTCAGTGTGAAAATATCTATGCATTTCGTGTCTTGTCCTGCACATAAATCCTGAGGCTGTCACTGTGAATGGCTGGGAGGGGAGAGAAGGGGTAGGTGTTTGCCCAAGATGCTCTCCCAGGATTTTTTTATTTATGTACGTATTTTTTTGAAGACGGGTTTGCTATGTGGTTTAGGCTGGCTTTCATCTCACGATGTAGCCCAGGCTGGCCTTGAACTCCTGGCGAGCCTCCTGCTTCAGCCTCCTGAGTGCTGAGTACAGGCTTGTGCCACCATGCCCGGCTCTCCCAGGATTTGGAGAGCAGTTTTATTTCAGCGCAGCTCCCTTCTCTGTAATTGTTAGGACCAGGTACCTAGCTGAGGGGAGGGGAGGGTAAGGACTGCAGTGTGAGGGGAGGGGAGGATAACCAACTGACCGTGGGTGGGGCAGGGCAATGCCCAGGGGACTGTTCAACAGACTCCAAACGGGAGCCTTCTGTCTTCTCTTTACAGCCAACATGCCCATCACTCGGATGCGCATGAGACCCTGGCTAGAGATGCAGATTAATTCCAACCAAATCCCAGGGCTGATCTGGATTAATAAAGTGAGTGCAACTCTTTGGGGTTTTCTGCTACTGTTTTGACCCGTGCTCTTAAAGGGACCAAAGCTTCCTAAAGGGAGATGGTAATGGAGGCAGACCGAGATGGTTCCCAGAGTTTCCAGCAGTGAGACTCCTAGCAGCTTTAAAGCTTGGGTTCTCTCCCTCGAAGGAGACCCCTGTTGTACACAGCGTTCTCTAGGACTCCAGACAGACAGATAGGTGGGCACTGTTAGGCAGGATGGTGGCTGGCTCAGCAGAGGACCCAAGAATTAATTTAGCCTCAGTTGCTCTGCCTGCAGAAGCCTGTATACCTGGTGTACTTGGGCAACGTAAAGCCTGTAGACTAGGTAGGAGTAATAGTAATAATAGTAATAGCTAAGAGTTACTGTGGCTGGCACTTTGCTAAATATGCCCCACACTGTGTTGTTTCTTCCTCACAGCAGTGCTGTTTTTTCATTTCTGAGCAGAGGAAATTGGGGAGCCAGGAGGTACAGTGCCAGGGTCACGCAGGTAGTCAGCATTTAAGTTTGGCCCAAGACTCCCTCAAGGGTGTGACGAGGACCCCCTGGAGCAGGAGGGTCCCAGGTATCCTGTTCTTCCATGGTGGTGCTGACGATCCAGAGAGAAGCATCCCAGAGCTTCCAGACCAGGGCTATAGGGGAGGCTGCTGGGGGGGCTCTTCTGCCTCAGGCTGTGCCGGGCTGAGGGTATTACAGTTTACCAGAATTTGGGCCCCTCCCAAGAGCTCTAGAGTGGCCTGTGTAAGCTGCTGTCAAGACAGGTCAACCCATGACAGATGTCAGGGTAAAAAGGGGAAGTCAGCCTTTTCCCAGAGCTTGGGGGTGCTGGGCACGTGCAACTGCAGGGCCTGTGATCTCTGAGCTGACCAGCTTTGGTGTGTGTTGTTTAGGAAGAGATGATCTTCCAGATCCCGTGGAAGCATGCCGCCAAGCATGGCTGGGACATCAATAAGGACGCCTGTCTGTTCCGCAGCTGGGCCATTCATACAGGTGTGTCCTCGGGGCTGCGGCTGGAGGAGGGGAGAGGATGAGGTGGGGGAGGCACAGATGTTACACAGAGGCTCCCAATGGCCTTAGACAGTGCGCAGAGTGAATGGGGAGGGGTTGGGGCAGACCTATGTTTCTGAAAGACAGAATCCAGCGTTTCTACAAAATTCTCAAAGGAAGGGGTTTGTCGAGCCAGGCGTTTAGCATGGCTTCAGATAGTCTGTGGCTGGGTGAAAGTTCTCCCTGGAGAGAGCAGGCATGAGCCAAGAAACTGAGAGACCCAGATCTTCTTCCTTGTTCTAAATGCTGACCATGGTTCTTGACCCCAGGTCCTCATTGGTAGCTTTTTATCCTTGAGGAATGGGGCTCTTGACTTGGAACAGTCAGCCACCTGTTAGCAACTGTGGCTTACAGCCCCCTCTGCCCATTCCTGGTTTGGAAATACCAGAGAGCCCCCCAGTCCTTGGCCTCTGGCTGCTGGTGGTACAAGCAAGGAAATGACATGACCCAGGAGACAGCACGCTCTGGGGGCTAGGAGCACCCTAGAACTTCCGGGTGGGCCTTCGCTGAGCCTGCTGGATGTCTGGGAAGCCCACAGCGCAGCTGGGAATGCCTGCTGGTTTAATCACCGTGGGGGTCTAGGGTGCTCTTGCCTTCTTCCTCCCTGGCCCGGGGCGGGGGGCAGCTGATGACCCACGTCACTCTCTTGCTCTCTAGGCCGATACAAAGCAGGGGAAAAGGAGCCAGATCCCAAGACGTGGAAGGCAAACTTCCGCTGTGCCATGAACTCCCTGCCAGACATCGAGGAGGTGAAGGACCAGAGCAGGAACAAGGGCAGCGCGGCCGTGCGGGTGTACCGGATGCTCCCGCCGCTCACCAAGAACCAGAGGAAAGGTAGCCAAGGCTTCGGGGTCCTCCGGAAGCCCCGGGACAGAGGGAGGGAGGAAGAAGGTCCTCTGGGGCTGGCTTGCCTCTGCCAGGGCTGATGGCAGCCTGTGTGTCCTACAGAGAGAAAGTCAAAGTCCAGCCGCGACACTAAGAGCAAGGCCAAGAGGAAGGTGAGTGTGATCGCAGGCAGCTGAACCCTTGGTCCCTGTGGAAGGAGCGGAGCAGAGGAAGGGGCTTTGGAGGCCTGAGCCGCTTTCTCTCTTGGCAGTTGTGCGGGGATTCCAGCCCCGACACCTTCTCGGATGGGCTCAGCAGCTGCACCCTGCCCGACGATCACAGTAGCTACACAGCCCACGCCTACCTGGGACAGGACCTGGACGTGGAGCGGGCCCTGACGCCAGGTGAGCGCGCCGGCTCTGCCGGGGGACCCTGCAGGTTGTGCAGCAGTTCCAGGGAGCGTCATGCTGGCAAGGAAGGCCCGTTAGAGCAGACAGCAGGGTCTGGGGTCTGGGAATCTTGCAAACTAGCAAAACTCAGTCTTGACCTTTGGTTTCTGCCGTCCCCTAGCTCTGTCACCGTGTGGCGTCAGTAGCACTCTCCCGGACTGGCACCTACCGGTGGAAATCATGCCAGATAGCACTAGTGACCCGTACAACTTCCAAGTGTCACCAATGCCTTCCACCTCTGAAGGTTTGTACCGCCAGGACCTGGCCTGCCTGCTTGACTTGACCGGTGGGGCACCAAGTGAGAAAGATGCCCAGGCTCCCCGGCCGCGAGCTGATTGAGCCAGGCATCGCCCATCCCTGACCCCCACGAGGATGAGGCCAGGCCCTGTAATACCAGGAAGGCAGTCTGGGGTGGGCTGCAGTGCTGTGCAGGGAAAATCAGAGAGGGGAGAAGGGCTCAAGGGTGGCTGGTTCTGAGGGTGAGGGAGGAAGTGGATCGGGGAGAACGGGCGAGGCTTCGTGGTCTGGGAGGCCGAGTCCTGCTTGGGAATCACGGGGCAGGTGCATGTCGGATGGGAGCTTGTGGGGCTGGAGGTGCAGGGCAGTTTGGTTCCCACTGCCCGCTGACCTTTCTGCATTTTCTTCCCACTCACAGCTGCAACCGATGAGGACGAGGAAGGGAAGATACCTGAGGACATCATGAAGGTAGGTAACGTCCCTTCCTCCCCAGGGGTGCGGGCGGGTGGGCGGGCGGCGCTCCTGAAGGACTGCTTCCCACTGAGGAGCGAGCGAGCCAGCGAGGGCTTCCAGACCCGTCTGGGCAGCTGCCGTCATCGGCACCGCCAGGCACCTTGGAGTCCTGCTGCCCTCCTGGGCCTCTGGGAAGGGTACTGGAGAGTGTGGGGCAGGCAGGAGGCCTCAGGGCCCCGGACGGCCCGGTGAGTCAGCTGCGGGCACCGCCAGCCCCCTGGCTGGCTCCCCCATCCCTGCGCACCCGCTTAGTTTGGGAAAGGCGTGTCAGGTTTCAGTAGTCAGCCTCTGGAGTCTGGCATAGGATGGATTAAAATTTTTTTGAAGTTGAATTATCTTCCTTTTCTTTTCCTGCTTCAGTTTTTAAAGTGAATCTGAAAAAGGGTTTGAGGTGGTTTTTACCTTGACTCTTCCGTTGGAGCACAGAAAATTGATTGATTGTTTTTGGGCACCGGGGATCAAACTCACAACCTCGTGCTTGCCAGGCAGGCGCTTATGCCACTGAGTTAAATCCCCAGCCCATGCACAGAAAATTGAGATGTAGGCATAGTTCTTTAGCTCTTACGGTTGTCTTTCCTGTTCCGCTAGCCTTGCTTTCTTTTCTGGTACTGGGAGTCGAACTCAAGCTCGTGCTTGCCAGGCGGGCGCTGTGCCGCCACACTGCACCCCTGGGCCCCCGCTGGCCTTGCTTTGAGCCGCACTCCCATTGCTGTGTCCTCACAGCTGAGGGAAGTGGTGGAGCTTGTGGGCTGGGTGGTGGGGTGGAGGGAGCGGAGAAAATGACCCAAGAGGCAGAGCCAGCGTGCATTTCTGCCTCCCAGCACCCAAGGGTGCAATCCTGGTTGAAAGGTGCAAGCGCCAGGGTAGGCGGTCTTCAGTGGAAGGCAGCTGACAGCTTGCCCCTCTTCCCCCGCAGCTCTTGGAGCAGTCAGAGTGGCAGCCCACAAGTGTGGATGGGAAGGGGTACCTGCTCAATGAACCTGGAGTCCAGCCTGCATCCGTCTATGGAGACTTCAGCTGCAAGGAGGAGCCAGAAATTGACAGCCCTGGGGGTAAGAAGCCCCTAGAGAGTTGTGGCTTCTCTCTCCTTTTTGGCCCTGCCACACTGGGGATTGAGTGCAGGGCCTTTGCACTGAACTACCGCCTCAGACTTTCTTTGTATTTTATTTAAATTCTGAGACGGAGTCTCAGTCACTGAGTTGCCTAGGTTAGGCCTGAATTCGTGATCCTCCTGCCTCAGCCTCCCAGAGTGTCAGGATTATAGGCATATGCCTTTATGCCCTGCTCCTTAGTGGTTCTTGGAGAAAGAAGTATGTGGGGTGGGGGAATGCCCGAGGGCAGAGCCAGGGCACAGTGAGGCGAAGAGTCCTCCTCAATGAGCTGATGCATAGACAGCTTGGAAGGCGGCTGCTGCCCCGAGGTTCCCCTCAGGCTGGGTGGGTGCTTGCTGCTGAGGCATAGACAGCAGGGCTGTGTGTGTGGGTAGCATTCAGGGACAGCTATGGAGAGGTGGCATGGGGAAGCCACCTTGACCCCCTGCACCCCTCCTCATACAACTTTGTTCACCCCGCCAGGTGACATTGGGCTGAGCCTACAGCGCGTCTTCACCGATCTGAAGAACATGGACCCCAGCTGGCTGGACGGCATGCTGCCCCCCGTCAGGCTGCCCAGCATCCAGCCCATACCCTGTGCACCGTAGCTGGGCCCCTGTGGCCCCTCAGTGAAGCAGATTGAAACCCATCTGCCAAGCCAGGATGGCGCCTTCCCGCCTTGGGTCAGTGGACACTCAGGACCTGCAGGCCAGGGACTGGGCTTGTCCTGCAGGGTGAAGCTGGCTTAGCCTTTCGGGAAGAGGGCGAAGCTGGTTCTGAGGACGGGTGACTCAGGTGGAGACTTGCACAGGAGTTGGCCCCTCTCTCGCTTTTCTGTCAGCCCAGCTGCCTGCAGACAGTCTCCCTGTCACTGAGCTGGCCCCCCGGGAATAGGTCAGTGACCTCAGAAGAGCACAGCTCCAGGCCCAGGCTGGCTCTGCCTAAGAGACAATTGCACTAAGTGAATCTTATTCCCAAAGAACCGCCTCCCTTCCCAGTTGAGCCCTGGGCACTGTTCGAAAGCCAGTGAACTGTGAAGGAAGGGGTCCTGCGTGGCGGTGCCCCTCAGCCTTAGAGCAGCCCCGCGCCCTGCTCCCTGCTCCGGCTGAGGGACATGGGAAGAAACATGGCACTTTCTTGTGGACCTTGCCACATTTCTTATCCAAGGTGTACACTAACGTTTTCTCCAAGCTCTCGGCCTTTGCGTTTATTTATACAGTGCCTTGCCCAGTGCCCACCACCCGCTCAGGCCCTGGCAGCCCAGGGAAGGACGTGTGAGCGCCTTGGTGTGACAGAATCAGAAATGCCATTGGACCGCTGAGTTGTGTGTGACCAAATAATGGACGGGTGTAAATATGTACAGATACCTTTTTATAAAAAGTCAATTGTTTACAGGGGTGTGGCCTTTTATTTACAAAGAAATTATAGTTGGTTTTTAGCTTCTGTGGCTTCACTGGTGGACTCCTCACTGGTGCTGCCTGAGCCCGCATTCGGAGGGGTGAGTGCTGACATGCATCTGTCATGAATCCTGTAAGTCTGGGAGGCGGGGACAGTCCTATCACAGAGACAGGGCTTGTGTAGCCACAGTTTGCTTGTCCTAGACTTCATAGCCACAGCCAGGAGTTGGTTCGGGGCCTGGAGTGAGAACTGTGCCGTGGACTGTGTGTCCTGCTGAAGATACAGGTGCTGGGTGCCACTCCAAAAGGTTATGTGATGTGACACAAACACCTAATAGGGGTAGGGGACAGCCACGAAAGGTCCCCGAGGCCTGCGGCACTGACATGACTTACTGTGATGCCATGATGAGAATGTCCGGTATGGTGGCCACCTGTGTCAATAGAGGACTTGAACTTTGTGGCCTGTGACACAGTCAGTAACTGAGTTTTAGATTTGAATTGAACGGCCCGGTGTGGCCAGTAGTTACTGTTTTGGACAGTGCAGGTAGACACTGGCTTGGGAACAAATCGTGGTGAAGGGCTTGGTTGGAGGATACGGGACAGGTTTGGGGCTGTTATTTATTTGCCAGTTTTGTTTTACTATTAAAAAGCCAACGGTAGAGCCAGGTGTGGTAGCTCACGCCTTTAATCCCAGCACTCTGGGACGCTGAAGTAGGAGTATTGTGAGTTCGAGGCCGGCTTGGGCTACAACGTGAGCACAAGGCCGGCCTGAGTTATATAGTACAACCCTGCCTCAAAAAACTACGGCTGGGAGTTTGGCTCAGTGGCTCAAGCACCTGCCTGGCAGGCATGAGGTTGTGAGTTCGATCCCCTGTGCCACCAAAAAAAAAAAAATTAGGGCCAGGGATTAGCTCAGTGATGTAAGTGCCTGCCTGGTAGGTGGGAGGTGGTGAGTTCAATCCCCAATACCAAAAAAAAAAAAGAAAAACAAAAAACCAAAAAAACTAATGCTATAGGTACTGAATACTAGCTCTGCTGTGTACTGTGAGATGTCTCCAACCATAAATGCATCAAGACTTTGGGTAACCTTGCATGAGGCAGATGGGTTTTTTTTGTTTGTTTTGTTTGTTTGTTTTTGCGGCACCGGGGATCAAACTCACAGCCTCACGCCTGCCAGATAGGCGCTTAAGCTACTGAGCCAAACTCCCAGGCCTTGTTTTGGTTTTTTAACTATGTCTTTCTGGCATTCCAGCTGGCACAGTGCACAGAATTGCTCTGGTCAGCATATCTGATCAACATCTGAGAACCATCAGGAATCAATATATAACAGTCCCCCTTAGGGGAACTGAGTCACAGGAGTGTAAGCAAAGGGTCCAGAGATGGGCTTTGCCGGCTCCCTTCCTGGTCTCCAGCTCTGGGCCTGAGTCCTACCCTGCAGGAGGGAGGGCGCCCGGTGTCAACGGCACTGCCGGGGAATGGGCTCGTGGCAGTGAGGGTGTTGCTCAGGGACATCAGAGCTCAGGGGACACATCTCCCACATTCTCACCCCCAGGCACCACAGGGAGCTCAGTGGGACCAGTGTGGGCCCTTGGTAGGAAGGGAAGACTGCTTGAGAAAAGAGAAAACGGGAAAATGGGCAGAAGTCAGTCTGACACTGCCAAGCTCAGGAAATGGAGGTCCCTGATCTCAGATGCCACGCGAGTGGCCGGTGGGCTCCTACTGGCTGAGTATTCTTACACTGGTGTTTGGACAGACCCCAGTCACAAGCCCTGTCCATCATAAGATCCACTTAGATTTTTCAAGACTAGCCTCATCGGGGGCAGGGAGACGGACAATATAACCTTTTCTAGCTCCTCCAGCCCTTGTTATAAACTGGATCGTGGTGGTTCGCTTCCTATGGCTTCTATCTTGCAATAGGTGTTTTTCTAGTGGTTCATGATGGCTAGGGGGATGGTGTGAAGCCAGGGTAATGGAGAGGAAGGGATGCAACAACCCATAACAAACAGTAGGGTCTGCTTCTGACTTCTTCACCTTCAGCATAATCCCTGATGGAGAGTAGATATGGGTACGAAGACCCAGGCAGCTACAGAAATCTTCTAAGCTCTTACTAAACAAAATTCACCACATGTGTATTACCAAAACATAAAAGGAATTATGTCTGTTGATTTCCAACCTCCAGAACCAAGACAGGAGACCTAATCTTTTAATTCTTGTTTCCAACCCCTTGGAATGTCCAGAGAAGGACCCCAAAACTGTACCCGCAATTGCAAGGCAGCTGGGTTCCAGGGGCCAAGTCCAAAAGACAATGTGTTGTGGGACCAGACCTTACAGGATGGGGGGCTGTCCCACCACATCTCCCCAAGGACATCTGCCCAGGCCTCGAAGTCACACCTAAAAGTGACAGCAGCTAGGACTACATAGCCAACCGTGCCTGGAAAAGATCAACCTCAGTACAATCTGAACCAGCTTTGGGCCTGAAAGTTTAAAGTCATTCTCAGGACTGGTCAGTGCTTCCTAAAGGTTGTCCCTAAGATTTCCAGTTGAAGCACTTACAATGGAAGCTCCTGGTTGAAGGAACTAGGAGGTCATTGAAAGATGAGCTTTGTTGGGATTACATAACAGCACAGTCATCAAAGATGACTTTCCAATGGGGTAAACTATCAAAGGGGGACCCAGGGACACCCATGATAAGCCAAGTTTATAGACATTTGAGGGCATTTCTCATTAGCCTCAGAAGTTTCCTTGTTTTATTCCAAAGGTGTCACTTTAATTGTGTCGGTTTACTTATTCAGCTATTTGCAGTAGGATAAAAGCTAGAGGCTAATATGAAAATCATCCTTGGTGCATCAGCTTTCAACATCTCTCCATGCACATATCTAGAGTATGGTAACCACCTTGATTCCAAAGATAAGAGCTTGCTCCCAACCTCTGGAAGCCTCCAGTGGGGTCTGCCCAGGGTGCAGCTGAAATCCTAGGAAAAGCCAGCCATGAGCTTGGTTAAACTAGAGGTGGAGTCCTTTTCTCTGGGAATGATGCCACCTGGTCCATGAAGCTGTGTCATGCCCAAACTGTCATTCTCTAGGACCAGTGGGTTTTCTTTCATGCTGTTAACACAAATCCAAAATTCCACTCTTGTATAGGGTAGCGGTTTCCTCCACATAGGCCTGTTACAGCATCCAATAAAAAGTAGAATACTAGTCTGTCATGCTATTTCTTCTCCTCCTCTTCCTCCTCCTCCTCCTCCTTCTCCTTCTTCTCTTCTTCTTGAGACAAGGTCTTGCTATGCAGTTCAGGCTGGCCTTGAGCTCACTTTGTAGCCCAGGCTGGTCTCAAACTCGCAACATTCTTGCCTGGGATTATAGGCATGTGCCACCCTGCCTGGCCTGTCATGCTATTTCTTAACTTGGGCACCATGGAAGGTGTCTATGCTGAGGTTAATTGCAGAGGGGGAGATACTGGAGTCCACAGGGCACGGACACAGAGAATGAGTGGACGAAGAGGGGCAGATGGCCCACCTTCCTACCTCACTCAAAGAGACGACACCCATGAGCCTGGAAGTGAGCAGCGCCAGCACAGACCTCAGCTCTGCCTGGATGATGAAACAGACCTTGAGTGTTCGCTCTGTGCCAAGGGCTGTGCAAAGCCTCCCCTGTGCGCCGCCACACTGTGCATGGCTCCCCATCCCTCTTTCTCGGACCAGGAAACCAACGCTCAGCACGAGTCAGGAGCTTGCCCATGACGGGTGACTCAGCTAATCAGTATGGAGGCTGGATTCCAACTTTATCTGTCCAAGCCCAGAACACAGGTGGTTCTACAATACCAGACTGCCTGCAAAGGAAGAAATGGAGCCCGAGGAGGAATCTTGGGAGTGCTGCGAGGGACAGGCCACTCGGATCCTGTGCCAAGAAAGCACCTGGGGACCTTGATGGAGGACGGCAAAGGTTCAGCTGCCGTACAGCCCTGCCTCCAGTGTCCCAGGTCCTCCCTGCCATATCCCCGACGGCGAGGCTCTGCTGCCCAAGCCCCAGGGCCTCAGTGGGGTGGAGTTTGGCTAGGACCTCAAGAGAAGTGATTCCCCACCTCTACCCAGGAGGCCACCTGCAGGCTGAAGGCTGGGGCCAGGGCTGTGACCAGACAGGCTTGTAACTTGGCCTCGCTGGGGGAAGCAGCTTAGCCTCACAAGTCTGTTTGTTCCAGAGGACTCTGGCCTGGTAGGTCTCAGCTCTAGGATTTTCTTTCTTTTTTTTTTTTTTTTTGTATGGGGGATCGAACTCACAACCTTGTGCTTGCCAGCCCTGAGCTAAAGTCCCAGCCTCTTAGCACTAGGATTAAGGAGGACTTTTCAGCCACAATTCTGCCTGAGAAGCAACATGTTCCACTCTAAGCCAGACTGGTTTTTGGCCTCTGGGGTCCCTCAGAGGTCTGAACCGTAACAGCTGGGACCACACAGGGCTCCATCCTCACGCCTCGCTGTGGGCTGGGCTCAGACCCTGCACCTCTGATGCATCTAATTCCTGGTTTCCTGATTTCTGAGAAATGGCAGCACTCTAGGTAGATGCCAGTTGCTGCCCTACACCAGGTGGGCACTGGGCCTCACTGTGGATTCCTTCAGGAGAGCCTGCCAGGCCCTCCGTGGCCAGCCCCGAGGCAGCCTCCCTGGGGCCCTTTCCTCTTTGTGTGGCCGAACCCCAAGTGGGCCTGCATCCCTCTTTGTTCCTACCCCCCTCTTACCCTTAAAAACCACGTGGATGGAGGTGTCCAATTCTGCTACCACTTGTCCCCCACACGGTCGGATTCCCAAATCTGCCCAGAACCGAGGCAGGAGTAGTGAGGTCTTACACAGCAGTTAAAAGTACTGAGCTGTTACTTTGCTTAGTGAGAAGGAGACCAGGATCTTGGCTTGGGGGCAAGGGCGTGGCGTGGGAGGGGAAGCACACGCCAGGCTTCTCCGAGCAGGCTGACTGCATGGGTCTAGGGAGCTCCGTGAACATGGAGTGGGTGTTTGGGTTCTGGGTTTGAAGGGGTGGGGTCATTAGGCCAGAATGGTTACTGCTTTCCTAAAACAATGAACAAGGTCACATGTTGGCCACACCGAGGGTGGGGAAGCTGGCCCTGCCTGAGGGAGGTGCGGGCCGGCTGCCTCTGCTGGGGACCCCGGGCTCCCTTCCAAGTGCTCTGCGCTTGGGGTGGGGAGAATTGCTTGGTGTCAGGAGGCCAGGCCAGTCACAGGGAGGCTAAAGCCTGGTGATCCTGAGGAATACGAGGGGACAGGGCAGAGGGGAGGCCGGAGGGTGTCCGGCTGTCTAAGAGCAGAACGTTCTGCTGGCTGTTCCTTCCCACTCTTCTTTTTTTTTTTTTTTTTTTTTTTTTTTGCGGCACTGGGGATCGAACTCACAACCTTGCACCTGCCAGGGCAGGCGCTTAAGCCACTGAGCCAAACTCCCGGCCCTCCTTCCCACTCTTCTGGCATAAAGCGGCAAGCAATCAGAGTTCTGGGGCCAGGAGACCATTTTACCTGGGCTTGGGGGGCCTGCCTCAGGTCACTCAAGAAAACCCCAGTTTTGGCTCCAGACCCTCCCTTATCTGACCTCGGACGACCCTCACAGACAAGACCTCCTCATCCGCGGCTGGTGCCTCCCGTCGGCTACTCGCCACAGGGTCTGCAGGGTAACCCGGCCTCCCTGACCAGACTGGCGGCTGCCCGCAGGCAAGCAGCTCCTCTTCCCCCATCCTCAGCCCAGAGCGGTGCTGGAGAGTTCCCCCACGGGCCAGCAGCACCCCACCTGTCCTCAGCACCTGCTCGCCCGCTCTGCCGAGAGAGTGCGCACTGGGCTTTCGCGGCCCTGGGTGTAGTGTGAGGGCCGGAGGGCACGGAGGAGTAACTTCCGGGCAGAATCAGCCACCATCAACCAGCAGCCACGGACAAAGGGCCACTGCATTCGTGACACGCAGCACCACAGCCCGCGTCCCTCGGCAGGACTGGAGAGGGAGGGCTGAGTCATCTCTGGCTTTCTTTTATTAAAAACATACGCAAGCAAAAAGGACATGGTTTACTTGTACAAAGAAGAAGAACTACAAAGGAGGGAATAAAAGCACTTATTAAAGCCACTTGCAAGACACCACCCGGAAGCAACCAGGCTGTTAAATCTTTAGTGGGATCCTTTTCACCTTCTTATGCACACCGCTGCTAGGGGCTCTGTGCGCTGCAGACATAAGCGTGGCCTTTGCAGCTGATGGCTCCTCTGCTGGGCGTGCTGGAGCAAGAGCCTGCTCTTTCTGGCACTGGCGTGGGGTCCTCCCTCAGCCCCCAGGGCTTTCTATCATCCGGGAGTCCGAAGAGCTGGTTGTGCTGCCACAGAGGTGATTGGGAGTAGGTGAGAATGTGTACAAACGGCCTCGGAGACGGGGTGACCAGCTGTCTCAGTTTGCTCGGAATGAGTTTTCCAGGATTCGGACCTCCACTGTTCAAAGTGGGAAGGACCTAGGCACACCAGGACCAACTTTGGTCACCTTGCTTGAGAACCAAATTCCCTGTCCAGCCCCTCCTGCCCTGCTCTACTGACAGGACCTCTTGCTGGGGTCCTGGGTCCTCCAGGTCCTCAACAACGCCCAGGGACAGAGACTTGGTGGGGACCTCCTCTCTCTGGAAGCC
>RJWM01027949.1:0-26221 GCA_004363535.1 Dasyprocta punctata | reverse complement strand
ACCTCTCCCTGCAGGCCAGATATCAAGACAAAAGGCAGAACAAATACACCCATATGTTAAGGATTGATATTCTAAATAGTTCTATATCACCCTGAGGAAGTCAGGAATCAGTATCCCACCCTTTTACAGGAAGAGTCATTATCCTTAAGCATCCCTCGCTTACTACGTGACTCACCTCCCCATTTGTCCTTAATTTAATCAATTCTACCTGAGCAATTAATCTTATTGGTTAACCATGGTTATGTCCCACCTTATGCCCGTCTGCCTTGCGAGTTCCCAGTTTTTCCCCATCATGGTTTTACTCTATAAAAGTCCCTAAATATAACAGAGTCCCTGGCAACCCACTCGGGCCCCCTTCTGTCCCTCAGACAGAAGCTTTCTTTCTCTCAATAAATATCTTCTGCTCTTACCCTCCCTTGTTCTAAAATTCATTCTTCGATTTTAGAGAACAGGAACTCGCGCCGTACATATAGTAGGCTGGGAGTTTCATTCCTCCACATCATTTGGAGGTCCGGGATCATTTTTCCTATATCATTTGGAGGCCCCAGTGAGATCGTTTTCCCAAATCATTACCCTCCACTGTTCCTAAAATTCATTCTTCGATTTTAGGGAACACGGAGTCATGCCAGACATATAGTAGGTTGGGAGTTTCTTTCCTCTATATCACTGCCATGACATGAGGCACTCCTCCTCGGACATGCCCTTCTGCCAGGCCACCCTGCCTCGGGCCAGGCGACTGTGCACTGAAACCTCTGCAAACTGTGAGCCAAAACAAACCATTCCTTCCACTAAATTGGTGGGTACTGGCTATTGTGTTCCAGTGACAAGTAGCTGAGACAGAGGGTAACACTGGGAACTCTGAAGAGAAGTTGTTTTCTGGTTCTGTGGCTCTCCTAAGCTGACAGTGGGTTACACCCTCTCCCATGGGCAGGCACTGCGCAGGATTCTGTCTCTAATTTCAGCCTGCTGTGGGGAAGGTTCACTTGCTGGGCACAGCTCCCGCTGTGTCTGTGGCTGGCGGCACCACGAGCTTCTCATGGGACCGGGGCTGCTCCCCACTGTCTCTCCCTGGTCCCCCCTCGGGAGCTGGTGCACTAGGACTGCCTATTCTTTTCTCCACTTCCCTGTAGTTTCTAATTTTCCTGTCAGTTCTCTCCCAATATTGCCGGCGGCTATTTCTTCTCTTCACCAAGTTGTTTTCCAAGTGTCTGGATTCTGGGCCTGGAGGGGCTGTGTTTTGCTGCTCGTCACTTCTCTGCTGTCTTGGTTCCCTTCTCAGCTGTTCTTTTCTGTTTGGGCCTCAGCCCTCTGCCCACATTAAAGATGCAGTATAAAATCCTGAGTAGAAGTTCTCCGTGCAGGGGTGTGTCCTGCTGCCCATGGGGTGAATGAGCTGGGCCCTTCCCAGCATGCGTGGGCAGCGCCCTGCAGAGGACACCCCTGGCTGCACGCAGGGCGCCATGCTGGCCACCGTCTCCCAAGAGAAGTCGCGTGTGCTTTCTTCCGGGAAAGGTGAGGGCTCATCCCAGCCACGTGCATACAGGGCGGACAGCACAGACAGGGCTCAGTCCCTGCTCCGTGTCCTGGAGTGCACCCCCAGGAATGGGGAGACTGCTGTCCACCCCAAACAATGCTAACACTCTGCAATCAGATAAAGATCATACTTTTAGTCTTAGTTTTCTGTTTTGTTTTGCTTTGTGTTCTTGAGATAAGGACTCATTCTGTCACCTCAAATGGCCTTGAACTTTCAATTCTCCTGCCTCAGCCTCTCAAGTGCTGGAATCACGGGCTCGACTACCACACCCTGCTCTCTTCGCTCTTTTTTAACATCAGGGTCAAAGGCCAGAAGCAACTCTTATTTGCTTAAGACTTTGCTTATAGCACTCATTTTCCTAAGTGGTGTCAGAAAAGGTCTTCTAATAAAATTCCTAGCTTCTCATCTCTAAAAAACTAAACAAATGCTCCTGACTCTGCTAGTCCACTCCAGGTCTGTGTGGACCAGAGTTAAGCACTGTCTTAGATGCTTTTCTCATGGCTGAGACAAAATACCTGACGCCCAAAACTAAGGGAGGAAGGGTATATTTAGCCTACAGCTGGCAGAGGTTCTAGTCCATCATCAGCTTCACGGATGGGCAATGCAGAGAACCAGTTCATGGCAAGCAAGAGACAGCAAAACCTACAACCCCTTAACAGTGTCTTCCTGCCCCTTTCATACTGGGGCTGCTGGGATTAGGGCAGTGACAAACCAATCAGTGAGCTGATCACACACTCTTAATCCCAACAACACACACTCTAGAGTCAGCCTCTTCTGAGGAGCCCACCCCTCCCACAACTGCAAGAGGCTTTGGGGGACATCTACACACAAACCAGTACAAGCACATTCAGACACGAACACACACACGTGTGCATGCAAAGATGACACCGGATCTTTGTTCACTGTAATGGAAAAGCTCATTACTCCCTAGAAGAAGACAGGTGTAAGTTGTGTCTTAGTCTCTGCACTGGGTTTCACACCTCTGTAGATCAAACACCGAGCAGTACACAGACAGACAGAGAACAGGTGTGCGTATGGCTTCACCAGCAGGACTCGCTTTTCCAGAAAATACTAAACTCATCATTGTACCTTTTGCAGCACTGTGTCTAGATGTCAAACTTCTAGTAAGACTCTGATGTTTTAATTTTCCTCTTTCTTCAAGTGGCTTTTCTCGTTGGCCTGCTTTCTCTTCTCTCCGAGCTCCCGCTTGTCCTCCGGCGTTTCTCTGACATTCCTTCCAGGCTTCCAGTTCTTTAGTTGCTTTTCTCCGCTCATTTTCCTTCATATCTTCTATTTTTTTTCTCTCTTCTTCCTCAATCTGTAAAAATTACGACGAAATTATTTGAAACATAAAAACTAACATTTTTTTAGAGAAGGAGCTGGGGAATAACTCAGTGGTAGAGTGTGTGCTTACGATGCAAAAGCTCCAGGTTCAATGCTATCTTAGTTACTTTTCTCTTGTTGCTTAGACAAAATATCCGATACCCAAAGTAAGGTTCAGTCCATAATCTGCTGGCTCCAAGGCAAGATGGCTTTGCAGAAGAGGTTTGAAGAGGAAAACAGTTCATGGAGGGCAAAAGACAGCAAAAGCAACAAGCAAGGGACCTTAACAGTGTCTTTCTGCCCTTTATGTGTTTTTTTTTTGTTGTTGTTGTTTTTTGGCTTTTTTTGTTGTTGTTGTTGTTTTTGTTTTTTTTGCAGCACTGGGGATTGAACTCACAACCTCGTGCCTGTCAGCCAGGCACTAAAGTCACTGAGCCAAACTCCTGGCCCTGGTTTTTTGAGGCAGGGTCGCACTGTGTATCTCAGGCCGGCCTTGTGCTCGCATTGTAGCCCAGGCCAGCCTCGAACTCACAATGCTCCTCCCACCTCAGCCTCCTGAGTGCTGGGATTAAAGGCGTGTGCCACCACGCCCAGCTATGCCCTTTACGTCTTACCTAGGCTACTCAGGGCAGGCAGTACTCGAACCCTGAACTCTAAACCCTAGGGCCCTTGAGCCTAGCACTGCACCAAGCATCAATTCCAGTGTCACACACTCCAGATCCAGCCACCTCTGACAAAGCCCCACCTGTGACTGTGTACAGCTTTGGGGGGATGTCTAGACACAGCCATAGCAGATATGTAGCACCACTAAGAAGGAAAGAGAGAGACAGACAGACAGACAGAGACAGACAGACAGACAGAGAGAGAAAGGAAGAAAGGAGAGAGAATGCCATTTATTACAGTAGTTAAATATTGCCACATCTAACTTTTTTTTTTAAGACAGGGTGTCACTGTGTAGCCCAGCCTATGTCTGAATTTACTATGTACCACTGGCTGGCCTCAAACTTGTAATCCTCCTGCCCCAACCTCCCCAGTGCTGGGAACATCTAAACTCTTGCTATCACATCTGCAGCAACAGTCATGAATAAAGAGTTACAGTGACCTAGGTGTGGTGGCACATGCCTATAATTATAGCACTCTAGGAGGCCGAAGCAGGAGGATGGCAAGTTCAAGATCATCCCAAGCAACTTAGCAAGACTCTGGCCAGAAACAAAACAAAACAAAGCAATGCAACACAATACAGCGCAAAGCCTGTCCACGTAGCTCAGCACAGCGGGCAGAGGCACTCCCACTGCCAGGAAAAAGATGAAAACATGCGTAGCACACACACGTCCAAGGATTGAGACCAGAGAGACTCCGCCCTGACTCTGCTGTGGCCTCTGTCCTCCAGCAAGCAATTACCTCCAGCAATCACCATGTCCTGTGTGATCCAGGGCTGCTGCACAGATCACATGGAGCTCACGAAGCCCTTCAAGTGCGTCTGCTGTGACCGGCAACAGAGGTTTATATTTTACTTCAGTTTGATTAGAGCAGATTTAAATTACTTGCTGTTTTTGAAGGAATGGAAATTGAACCCAGGACCTGACTTGTGCTGGGTAGCATTTTCCTACCAAGCTACATCTCCAAGCATTTTTTATCTTATTCTGATGTAGGATCTCACTAAACTGCCCAAACTGGGCTCCAACTTGTGGGATCCTCCCGCCTCAGCCTTCTGAGTAGCCGGGATTACAAGCGTGGACCGCTGCCTGGCTTACGTTTGACAGCACATGTGGCGAGGGCGTGTTACTTTAGGGTACGGACAGCAGAGCTATGAGACCTGCACTGTAGAGGCCTGTAATACCCACATGGCTGAATACTTCCTCTGCACCAGGCAGCACCGTTACTG
Organism: Dasyprocta punctata; assembly: GCA_004363535.1. Lineage (NCBI taxonomy): Eukaryota > Metazoa > Chordata > Mammalia > Rodentia > Dasyproctidae > Dasyprocta > Dasyprocta punctata. The sequence goes on along the minus strand of RJWM01027949.1, from coordinate 21,479 downwards.
CTCCTTAAAATTCCTCCTCTGTGGCTGGGCGTGGCACACATGCTTGTAATCCAGCAGAGAGAGGCCCCGCCTCAAAGGATAAATATTCTTCTGGAAGACTATTTTCCTACTGAACAGGGAGATGCTAACTTTAAATCTCACAGAATTTTTATTTTTGTGAGACAGGGTCTCGCTGTGTAGCCCAGGCTGGCCTTGGACTTGCAGCTATCCTCCTGCCTCAGCCTCCAGAGTGCTAGGATTACAGGTGGGCGCCACCACACCTGGCTCACAGGATATTCAGTGGGGCCTTCCTGTAGTCCCCAAATTAATTGCTGTGGTCTAGGTGTGGCTTGTCCCCATGGGCCCTGTGTTGTAGAACCTAAAAGGTCTGGCCTAAACCAGGCATGCTGGCACACACCCATAATCCCAGCACCCTGGGAAGCTGAGGCAGGAGGATTGCAAGTTCAAAGCCAGCCTGAACAACTTACCAATTTAGAGAGAACCTGTTTTTAAAAAGCATGATGGCACAAGCCTATAATCCCAGCACTTCGGAGGCTGAGGCAGGAGGATCATTGTGAGTTCGAGACCAGCTTGGGCTACAAAGTTTGCTCAAGGCCAGCCTGAACTGAATAGTGAGAACCTGTGCCAAAGACAAAAAAAAAATAAAAAAAAAAAAGGCTGGGGAAGGAGCTCAGTGTGAAGACCCTGGTATCGGGCCCAGGGCTGAGTAAAGAGCAGCATGCTCTAGCAGGGAGCCTTCAGGACACTGCCCTCCGAAGGGGCGGAGACGGCTCGTCCAGGCCCTTGAGCACGGTGCCTCACAGGGGTAACCCCAGAACCTCTGGCCTCCTGTCTTCATGGACCTCTCATTCCCACGAATGGCTTTTACCATGCTGCCCACCACAGCACCCTTCCCAGAGCTAAGCAGACAGGGCTGACTGACCTGGGCCTCTCAGCTCCCAGGTGTTGGCCAGATAAACCTCTTTTGTTTATACGGTTACCTAGCTTCAGGTATTTTGTTAAAAGAAATCAGACTAATACGTCCAAACAAGACTTAAACTATGCACAAAAGATGCTAACCATTTCATGTTCTAAATTCAGAGATGCACCATGAGTTGCCAACAAGACAGGTAGGGAAGGTGCTATACGTGGCAATGAGCAAGCATTTATATGCTGACAAAGGGGAAGTGATGGCTGGGTGTAATACCAGCTATTCTGGAGGCTGAGGCAGGATGATTCAAGTTTGAGTCTGGCACAGGGAAACTTAGACCCTGTCTCAAAATAAAGGGCTGGAGATGTAGCTCAGTGGCAGAGCACTGCTGGGTTCAATGCCCAGTATCACCGAAAGAGAGGGTGAGAGAGAGAGAGAGAGAGAGAGGGAGAGAGAGAACCAGGAGGAGGTTAGGCAGTTACAAATGAAAAGAAGAGGACAATTTTCTCACTCAGTTTAACAGGACATTGTCTTAGTCACTTTCCGCATTGATGGGTGAGGAGAGCTTTCTTTTTCTTTTCTTTTTTTTTTTTTTTTTTTGTGGCACTGGGGGGATCAAACTCACAACCTCACACCTACCAGGCAAGACACTTAAACTGCTGAGCCAAACTCCCAGCCCTAGATTTTTGAGACAGGGTCACACTATGTAATTCAGACTGGCCTTGCACTCACGTTGTAGCCCAAGCCGGCCTCAAACTCACAAAGCTCCACCTACCTCAACCTCCCAAGTGCTGGGATTAAAGGGGTGCGCCACCACGCCCGGCTGAGAAGAGGTTTCTTTGGACTCAGTCACACTCCTCAGGCAGGAAGGCTGCACCGTTGTAATGTGACTTCCCGCCAAAGTGGCTGCTCCATTTAATTCATTTAAACATCTGAGCACAGACTGCTGGCTTGGCAATGGCTATAATCAGGATGCAGCACGAGTAGGCACAGAGGGGCCCCTGTGACTCTGCCCCTTGGGACGATCCTTGGCTTTGTGTTTTACACACCGACAGCCCTACACCTCCTTAGCCAATGTCCTTCGTCAGGGGTGATAACTTCACAGTACAGCAGGTACCACTGCCAGCCAGTCAAGTTTTCCATTTTGTTATTCTTACCAGTACGGCATATGACTGTACACCACTATGTAACTATTTCTTTAGTTCAAGAAATGCTTATCTGTTACCATAAATTTACATTATCTTGCTTTTCAAAAAAGTTTTTGGAGCCAGGCGTGGTGGTGCATGCTTATAATCCCAGCACTCGGCAGGCTGAGGTAGGAGGACTGATGCAAGTTTAAGACCAGCCTGAGCTACAAAGTGAAGTCAAGGCCAGCCTGAGCTGCAAAGCAAAACCCTGTCTCAAAAAGTAGGGCTGGAGATTTAGCTCAGCGGCATAAATGCATGCCCGGCAAGTGCAAGGTCGTAAGTTCAATCCCTAGTACAAATAAATAAATAAATGACAAAAAATAAAAAATAAAAAAATTTTGGAAAATAATGAAAATCAAAGGCTGATAGTCATGACAATAAAATCAAGAAAACATGGCATCATGATGAACACTAAAAGGGAGACTGGAGAGTCGGCCATGAGTTCAATTCCCAGGTACAGGACCAGGAGTAGAACACAAGCTCTACTTCAAAGCCAAGCAGAAGAGATGGAAAAGGACAGAACCTTTGGAACTGTGAACTGTTGATTTTAAAAACTTTATTGTAAAGACTAGACAGAATAGGGAAAATGATACATTAGAACTTGCCTAGGACCAGGCACTGAGGAAGTAGGGAATGACTTTTTTTTTTTGAGACAGACTCTTGCTATGCAATACAGGCTGGAGTTGAACTCACTTTGTAGCCCAGGCTGGTCTCAAACTCACATCGATCCTCCTGCCTCAGCCTCCAGTATGCTGGGATTATAAGCATGCACTACCACACCCGGTGGGAATGACGATTATGGGTACTGTGTTTCTTTTTGGGGTGATGAAAACTGACCAAGATGAAGTTTGCACAACACTGAATATACTAAAAGTCACTGAGCTATATATTTTACGTCACATTTTTCTCCTTTTTTTGGTTTGAGACAGGGTCTCTCCATATACTGTAGGTTGGTCTTGAACTCCCTTATGTAGCTTAGGCTGGCCTCAAACTCATGGCAATCTTTCTGCCTCAGCCTCCCAAGTACTGGGATGACAGGTGTATGCTACTATACCTGCCTGAGCTATATATTTTAAATGGGTGAACTGTATGGCATATGAATCATACCTCAAAAATACATCACTGATTAAATCCCTCACCTGCAAGCCTCGCCAGGTAAAAAGATACTGTCATTATCTACTATTTCATCTCTATTTTTAAAACAATTATGTCCATTATTTTAAGATTAAAAAGAAGTACAACGTAACACAGTAACTTTATGATATGGGACCCCACCAGGCTGACCAGGCTGGCCTGGAACTCCTTGGCTTAAGTGATCTTCCTGCCTCAGCCTCCAGAACAGCTAGGAGTCCAAATACATGACACTATGCCCAGCTTACTGTCCAACTTTTATACCCTTGACTTTCATACAACTTTCAGTTAAGCAGTAAGCACTTTATAACACAGGAGTACATCTGACAGCCACTTGCTGAGTACTACACTGGCTAGAACTATCTTCACACCCTTCACCACCACCCCCTTAGAAGTTTCCAACAACCTGCACTTACCTTCATCATGACGTTTAATGCGTATTTTTGATCTTCCCGCCTTGCTGTAGCTTTCGCTTCTATAGCCTCTTTTGCTCTCTCTTGTGCTTGTAAAATAGATTTTTCTCTTATTCTCTGCATCATCTCTTTGTCAACTAAAATACAAGGAATATGCTAACTCAGGATTGCAATGAATTGGTCTGACTTAGGAGAGATCTACTTACCAAGTGGGCTATGATGAGATCTCTTTTGATACAACCTCATAGAAAGTGAAAATACGTATTTTAATATGGAACTGGCCAAGGAGCTAACATTCAAAGATAAGCAATTTACCATAATAATAAGGAAGAAGAGGTGGGAGGGGGGACAAGCTAGGGAGACAGTAACAGGAAGAGAGAAACATGGAGAAGGAAAGACAGGATGGGAGGCAAGGGGATGGAGAAGCCAAGGCCATTTGACTTTTAGTATATTTAGTGTTGTGCAAACTTCATCATGGTCAGTCTTCATTACCCCAAAAAGAAACACAGTACCCATAATAGTCATTCCCACCGAGTATGGTGGTGCATGCTTATAATCCCAGCACATGGGAGGCTGAGGCAGGAGGATCGATGCGAGTCCGAGGCCATAATAAATCAGCCTTCTGAGGTCTATTAAAAGAAGACTGGTGGAGATCACCTGAACTGACTGATCAAAGCACCTTCGAAACATAAAATGTTGGGTGTGGAGACACACTCCGGGAAGTTGAAGCAGGAGCACTGCAAGTGTGAGCCCAGCCTAGGGGATTTAGTAACTTAATGAGATTCTGTTTCAAACTAAAAAAGTACATTTTAAAAAGGGATGGGTATGTAGCTCAGTGAACAAACCCTGGATTCAATCCCCAGGGCTAAATTCCGTGGTAACTTATACACATGGAGAGGAAAAGGCCAATGCAAGGTAAAATCAGGCATGTATTATATACAGAACATTATTTTTTCCCTAATGGGCATTGAACCCAGGGCCTTTGCAATGAGCTACATCCACCCCTGCCTATTTTTGTTTTTGAGACAGAATCTCACAGAGTCACTAAAGTGCCAAGGTTGGGCCCAAAATTGTGATCCTCTTGCCTCAGCCTCTCAGTGCTGAAGTTATAGACACATGCCTGGTTCAGGATTATTTTTATATTCATTGTAGCTCAATGTTTCCAAGCTGAAGCCTGTGATCCAATACTTCAGGGAAGAAAGTAGTAGATCCTAAGGGAGAAGATCTAGTGTTAGGGAAGGGAACAGAGACAATCTGGGGTGCTCTGGAGAGGCGGAGGTGGGAGGCAGGTTAGTCACATGGGGTGAGTGGTGGCCGGCCCTTTGTGCACCTCAGGCCCTCTGGCGGAGCAGACAAGCTCCACAGCCCCTTCATAACACTGGATTCGCCCAGGGTCCTCCTGTGTTGCGCTGGGGCTTAAGTAAGTACAAGCAGAAGAGATACTCATTTAAGGCCAGCACTGGGCCTTTCCCAGAACAGCAAAGGAAGGGGTTTACAAAGCGCTGCTGGGAAGACACTGCTCTGTAAACGGCCTGCTGTGAGCGGAAAGCAGCTGCAAAGCAGCAGATGCACGCAGAGGCCTCCTCCTAGCTCCTCTTCACTGCCTGAACCTGCATTCTAAAGCACCCACAGCACCCTCAGCCGTCACGCATCTCCCTTGAGCCCCATCTTCTGAAGAGGAACACAGTCAGGTTTTTAGTTAAATTTCCTGCAACTAGCCACTGAGAAGATCTGTCTTCCTGTCTTCACCCCAGCCAGGTACATATTTCCTTTATCTAGGCACCCACATCCTGAACCCATACCTCATCTCAAGCACTTGTCTCCCGTAACTCCCGGCTTGCCTGGAGTTTGAATTTGCATATTAACAGCATACATGGTGTAGTTTTCTGTTAGGCCAATCAGTAATAATGAGCTAAGATGTAACCAATCAATAACCACCAAATACTCTGCTTCTGTACTTCCTGCTTGCAAATATAAGCCTTAGGATACCAAAGATCAGGACCTGATATTTTGCTGATTGATTGAATCCCTATCAGCCCATCAAGGTAAATAAAACCACCTCCAAATCCTGGGTGTCCTGTCGGTGTTTCTGTTTGCTGCCGCACTTCCAGGGACCACTGACTTTTCTGTTCAATTCCCTAGGTTGCCTCCAACACCTGGGCTCAGATGGTCCTCCTGCCTCAGCCTCCTGAATAGCTAGGATTACAGGGATCTGTCTTCACCCCTGCCGGCATTAACTCTCATCACAGGACAGGAGACTAGAAGCCTAGACCACACCCTGGCAAATTTTGATACAAATGTCCACTGTCTTGCTGTTCTGTCTTCCCTAAGGCCCACCCGTCCCAGCTGGCCTACGCACCTACCCTCACCTTCCCACAGTAAGCGGGTCTATGTGAGCCTTCAAGTCTTGCTGTTTTGCTTGGGTTTACTTTTCCCTGCAACACTCTCAAACACATATTTTAATTTGAACATATTTTATTTTTTGAAAATATTTTAAGCCGGGTGTGGTGGCGCACACCTTTAATCTCAGCACTCGGGAGGTTGAAGTAGGAGGAACATTGTGAGTTCGAGGCCGGCTTGGGCTACAATGCAAGCACATGACCAGTCTGAGCTACAGTGTAACCCTGTCTCAAAAAACTAGGGCTGGGAGTCTGGCTCAGTGGCTTAAGCACCTGTCTGGCAGGCGTGAGGTTGTGAGTTCAATCCCTGGTTCCACCAAAAAAAAAAAAAAAAAAAAAAAAAACTATTTTAATAAAAAAACACCTACCACCTGACATACAAAGAGTCTCCCACATGACTGCTTCTTTTTTATACAGGGTGAAGACAACAGCATCATTTCCAATCTTGGCTTTGCTGCTCCCATCATCTATGGGGGCATAGAGAAACGCCTCAAACAGAAACGGGGGAAAGTTGACCTGCTCAGAAGAAGCAAACAAAGTTAAGTTAGTTGCACAATTTAAAGACACTGTCATTAAAAGAAATATGTGCCTGGGCAGGGTGGCACATGCCTGTCATTCCAGCACTTGGAAGGCTGAGGTAGGAGGATCATTGTGAGTTTGAGGCCAGCCTGAACTACATAAAAGAAAGAAAGCAAGCAAGCAAGCAAGCAAGAGAAAGAAAGACAGAAAGAAAGTTAGATAAAGACAAAGCTACTTTTCTTTAAGGCCCCTGCAGGTAGCAAAATTTAGCAAAGCCTATAATCCCAGCACTCAGGAGGCTGACACAGGAGGACTGCCTTGAGTTTAAGGCCAGCCTGAACATAGTGAGACCCTGTCTCAAAGGAAGACAATTAGCTAACACATGAGGAAGTCCTGGATAAAATCTGTGATCTTATAACATTTGTCTACAGATGGGACAACTCCTATTTGAAATTCTTTTTATTTATTATTTATTTATGTTTGTGGCACCGAGTATGGAACTCAGGACATTTGTACTGACCTATATCCCAAACTTTTCTGAGACAGAGTCTCGCTAAGTCACTAAGTTGCCCAGGCTGGGCTCCAGTTTGCCATCCTCCTGCCTTAGCCTCCCAAAGTGCTGGAACTTCAGGGGTTCACCATCACTTCAGGCTTTTTTGGTCTTAGTAGTCTTTATTTTTATATTAATTTGTTTATATTGTGTAAGAGTTACTTGAACTCATCTATATAGTAACTGTCTTATAGATGAAATTGGCTTTAAATTAGTTTAATTCATTTAATTAAATACAATTATATACAATTATTTAATTAAATAGTCATACACAATTTAAAGTGATATACAATTTATTTAATTAAAATTATACACAAAGAAATTAGGAGTGTTGCAGTATTTGATTGCAAATAACTTGCCATCTGGAGTTGGGTCAGAAAACTACATTTGTGCCAAGGAAACAGCCAAATGAGAAGCGATTCCTGAGTGTCCACCTGGTGTTCTGCAACACACTTTCTTCTCTTCGGTTTGAAAATTCAGATCCTTATTATGCCACAAACTGCAGGGCGTGTGAACACTGCCAAGCTCTCGGACCTTGAGAGCCTGAGGGTTCTGGGCAGCCTGGCTCAGCGGACACTGAGGGCCGGGCTGATGGGCTCTGCCGATAAACACCCAACAACACTCTTTTCACCCAATACAAACAGAAAAGTTTTGGCTTTCTTTGGACATTTGGGAACATAATCAAGTTCTTGGACATCAGTTCTGCTTCTGATAACATAACTTGGACCACGTGGCAGGGCTAACGGGATCTTTCCTTCCCAAAACTCTGCTACTCCTTGTTCTCTTTTTCAGCTTGCATACTTGGTTCTCTCCAGAAATCTGTGATAATATTGGACATGCTACATTTCATCTTCTGGACTGGAAGCAGGGTAGGCCATGCCACAAGACTTACATACAATAGCCCCAAAATATTTCTGCTCTGCTCCTTTTTGTATTGCCTGAAGACACACTGACGACAGGATGGACGAGGGACTCAGGAGAACTTGTGTTTTCACCAGAATTGTCTGAGTGAAAATGCTTACTTCAGCAATTCTATAATCCTGTGAAGGAGCTACTGCACCTGATGGGCCTCGCACTGCATGAAGGCCCCGCTCTGAGCCTTCTGCCTCCAGCTTGGCCCTAGCAGGGGAAATCTGAGCTTCAGCTTCTTGACACTGCTTCCTATTTTTATGTATTATTTTATTTTGGAGAGGGAGTCTATGTAACCCAGGCTAGCCTTGAACCTAGAATCTTTCTGTCTCAATCTGGCATTATAGGCATGTGCCACTGGAACTCTGTGTCTTATTTGGTAATGTTGGGTTTTTTGTTGTTGTTTTTGTTTTTTTTTGTTTGTTTTTTGGGTTTTTTTGCTTTGTTTTGTTTTGAGACAGGATGACAGGCCTTACCATGCAGCCCAGGTTAAATCTGAACTCAAAATCCTGTCTCAGCCTCCCGAGTTCTGGGATTACAGGCAGTTGGAATTCCTTTGTTTTGTTTTTGGTCTCGTGGTTTCTTTTTTAAAATAAATGTTATTTTATTAATATATATTTGCAGTACATGATGTTTACATTTGTCTTAGGGAGCGGCCACATGTGCTTAACATATCTTGATTCATTTCCCTTCCCTCCCCACTCAACATCCCCTCCCTCTGTCTTAGATCCCCTTTTCCCATTTTCATTATTATAATTATTTTTTAAAGTCCTTTTTTTTTTTTTTTTTTTTTTTTTTTTTTTTTTTTTTTTTTTTTTTTTTTTTTTTTTTTTTTCCTGCGGTACCGGGGATTGAACTCACAACCTCGCGCCTCCTGGGGCAGGCGCTTAAGCCACTGAGCCAAACTCGCAGCAAACTGAACTAAAGTTCATGTTTGAGACATATATTGATTACATTCAGGATGGGTAGTTGGTAAACTAACATCTGAAATGTTTTTACATCCCGTCCCATCCCCTGCCTTGGTCTCTTGGTCTCCTTCCCATTTGCAGAGATTTACCTTCCTGTTTCCTTTCACCTGTCTTATATATTGGTCTTTATTTGTAATAAGGATAACACAAACGAGAAAACTCACAGGGATTTAAGCTTGTGTGTCTGACTTATTTCCCTTAACATTATGTTTGCAAGGTGCATCCATTTAAATATGAAATGGCTCACATTTATCTTTCTTTAAAGCAAGGCACCATTCCATTACGTATGAATACCAACGTTTCCTTTATCCATTCGTCTGTTGGGGGCCACATCGCCTGCTTCCAAGATTTACTACTATGAATTGTGGTGTTATAAACACGGGAACGCAATGTGTCACCGAAACATGAGGTCTCTAGCTCTCTGGGAAGGGAACTCGTATTTCAAAGCGGATGAAAACCTAGCCGCCGCGTAGACGCCTGGAAGCACGGCCCCGCGGACCGCGGACTCCAGCGCCTACCTTCAGGTAACTCTCCGCGCAGAACACGTCCGCGTCTCTGGCGCAGACGCCGCGCAGGGGCAGAGAAAGGAAGATCGTAGTCGGCGTCTGCTGCCAGCTGTAATCGCTGGGCTGCAGCGGCATCACGACGGCGCTGAGGGACTGTGGGCTGTTTGCTGCACACAACCGCTCGGTTGCTAGGGATGCTGGTCTCACAACCGCATCAGTCCTTCCGGGTCAGCCTGAAGTGCCCTCGGCTCCCAGTGTGCCCCGCGCACAACCCCCGTTTCCCCCCACCGTGCACCGCTCCGCGGCTCCCAGCGTGCCCCGCGCATACTCTCGTTACCCTGAGACCGCCCCCAGCTCCCGGCGTGCCCTGCGCATACTCTCGCTACCCTGAGACCGCCCCCAGCTCCCGGCGTAACCCGCGCGCGCGCGCGCGCGCCTCTGTCATTCAGTGTATCCGGGTCCCGCGAGCTGCCAGCTTGAGGTACGAGCAGGGAGCCGGTGGAAGGTGAGGACGCAGGATTCTGGCGCGGCGTCTAAAAGCCCCGTTAGGGCGGAGTGAGGAGAAGCTGACCCGGCCGCGCTGCAAGGCCCGCGGTGCTCCCCGCACGGCGCCTGACGGCGGCGAACTCTGGTCGGATGGCGCGAGGTCGAAGCCGCTGAGGTGAGGTCTTCTCCCCTGCGTGCGATAGCAGCCTGAGCTCCACGCCGGCCGGCCCAACACCGTCCGCCTTCCGTTCGTCTAGTCAGCAGTAAAGTCCAGCGATTTGTCTGACCTTAAAGTCTTTACAAGTTATCTTAAACTCAAAATCTGAGCAGAATTGACTGAAAGTCTTAACAAATTTCATCGCAGTTTTCAAACCGGTTGCAATATCTTCAGGTGCTAGAAACCACGCCGAAAGAAAAGCAGTGCATTGTCTGCGGGAGCTTACCGTCTTCCTGCCTGTTCAGATTGTAGCCTCGCCGCCGTCCCGTCTGCCTTTCGCGGCGGGCCTCCCTGTGGCGCCTGGGCTGGCCCGGACCGCGGCGTCCTCTCCGTCTCCTCTGAGCCGCGGGGGTGCTGTCCTGTGCCGCTATGCAAAGCTCCGAGTCCCCGTCAGCATCCCCACCAAACCCGTGTTTGTACTTCTGGCCACTTTTCACCTTAGCGCAGTATTTAAGGCTGTTTCGAGGTTGCAGTGAGGTCCCCCAGGCCGGGTCGTGTTTGTGTGTAAGGAAAGTGTTATTTAGCTCAGTTTTGGAGTCCAAAAGTCCAAGATCGAGTGGTTGTGGTCAGGTACATGTGCATCCCCACCGAAGCTCGGGAAAGACAGCTCCAGGCAGGGCTGCAGGACGAGACTTGGTTTCATACTGACCTGCGCTGGAGCTGCCTCGCCCCTCTGGACTGCGGTGAGCCCTCCCACGGGCAGGACTGCAATAAACTGGTTATGGCTTAGCCCGCACCTGGAAGACCCGCAACTTAGTGCTGTCATCCTGGGATCAGGCTTCCAGCTCTCCAGACCCTGAGAAGCAAACCACATCCAGACCCAAAACAGATGTCTCCATCACGCATGCTATTAAAACTGCGAGGGCTGGGGATATAGCTTAGCGGCACAGTGCCTGCCTAGCAAGCATGAGGTTGTGAGTTCGATTTCCAGTACTTAAAGAATAAAACATCAAAGAATCTGCTTCCACTTTACAGGAACTCTTACATGGCATCTGAGGACTGTCTTGTATATAACATTTAGTAGTCCAGCAGATCATAAGTATTCATAGACAATCTCCTAAAGCCATACACATATCAATTTCACACATCGAAGTAGCAAAACAACCATATTCATTAATAGCCGAAGATAGAACTACTGTATAACCTATTAAAATCCAGGTTAATAGATGTGGATCAGTAGTGTACCTGCCTAGCATATGGAAGGTCCTGGGTTGGATTCCCATGACTACAAAAATTAATTTAAGGCTGGCGTGGTGGCGCATGCCTTTAATCCCAGCGCACAGGAGGCTGAGGCAGGAGGATTGTGAGTTCGAGACCAGCCCGGGCTACAAAGTTGAGTTCAAGGCCAGCCTGAATTGCATAGTGAGGCCCTGTCTCAAAAAATAGGGCTGGGGGTTTAGCTCAGTGGTGTAAGCACCTGCCTGGCAGGTGCAAGGCTGTGAGTTCGATCCCTGGTACCCCCCCCCCAAAAAAAGAAAAATTTAAAAATCCAAATGTATCTATGAAATACGCATGGTGGCTATTAGTTTGGTTATTTTATATTACTTAACAATTACCAAACATCCAAAGATTTTTTTCTCTAGAGTTGTCTGTGTGTGTTACTGGAGACTGAGTCTAAGACCATCTCACTGAGTTATGACCTTAGCCCTTTATTTGTTTATTTTTAATTAATTAATTTTTGTGTGTGTGTGTGTGTGTGGCACTGGGGATCGAACTCACAACCTCATGCCTTCCAGACAGGTGCTTAAGCCACTGAGCCAAACTCCCAACCCTAGTTTTTTGAGGCAGGGTCGTTCTATGTAGCTCAGGCCAGCTTTGCACTAGCGTTGTAGCCCAAGCCAGCCTTGAACTCACAATGCTCCTCCTACCTCAGCCTGGCTGAGATCCCAGTTGTTGATTCTTTGTGATATTTCCTGTGCAATTGGGGTTTTGTTCATAAAGTCTTTGCTCAGCAGCATAACGCCTGCCTGGCAAGTGCAAGCTCCTGAATTTGATTCCTGGTACCTAAATAAATAAAGATTTACAAAACAAATTTTCTTTTTACTGTAGCCTGAAAATAGATATGCTTCATTCACCTGGCAGAAATTGCAAAATGATTGCATTATACAAGCGATTTCCATCACTGCTGCCACCGAAAAGGACTAATTTCTCAATGATATGCAGGTCGGGTTCTCACATGTGCAGCAGGTTTTCTTTCTGCCAGACAAATGAGGCTGGTCTGGTGGTCAGATACTTGTTCGCTGGTCATGGGAACAGCCCAGCCAATGAGTTAGACAAGACCAAGAGGGACTGGCAAGCTTGCCCAACACAAGAAGCAAAAACTAAAACATAGAACCTGAAAAGAAGAAAGGGAAAATAGAAAGAGCAAATGGAAAGCTTTAGTGAGGCATAGGATCCCTCTGGGAGCCAAGAAAAGATGCGCCTGGGCTCAGATAGCGCAGAAGGTGGATTTCTTAAGGTCACAGCTGCTTTCTGCAGAGTAATCCACTGGCTATCTTGGAATACTTGGAACAGTTTTTAAAACTATATATGATATACATATATACTAATAATTTATTTTTAAATAATTTCAAAAGCCAGGTGTGATGGCACACGCCTTTAATCCCAGCACTCAGGAGGCTGAGGCAGGAGGATCACTGTGAGTTTGAGACTAGCCTGGGCTACAAAGTGAGTTCAAGGCCAGCCTGAACTGCATAGTGAGACCCTGTCTCAAAAAATAGGGCTGGGGCTTTAGCTCAGTGGTGTAAGTGCCTGCCTGGCAGGTGCCAGGTTGTGAGTTCAATCCCTGGTACCAAAAATAAGTAAACAAATAAATTAATTAATTAATTCAAGCTTTCAGAAGTTCCAGGAAGAGTACGCAAGGCTCTTATGTCCACACCTACGTTCCCCCAACATGACAGTTTCTGGGTTCTCTCCCACCGTTCTTTCTTCCCTGGTCTCCCCTCTCTTCTCCCCCTTCGCTTCCTGTCTTCACAACTCATATATGCAATCTCCATAAATCTGAGTCACATGAGAGCATGCTGCACGAATGAAGCCCATTACTGCTGAATATTCCATCGTGCAATCCCTCCAGTCTCCTGCAGAGTGACAGGTTAACCCTCCAAGTCAGGAAATGAGCACAGGAAGACCCTACTCTGTCCCACAGACACGATTTATACTTTGTAACATTCTTCTTCATCTCTAGTTCAGAATCCATGTGGGAACACTGAGTATATTCAGGTTTTATGTCTCTTTATTTTATGTACACATTCCAAGGAGTACAAACCTTAGTTTTGTAGAATGACTCTTGAGGTGGAACCATTTATTGTTTCCTAATGCTCAGAGGCAAGTCTTGCATTCCTGGCAGGAATATCAAAGAGGTGAGATTGCGCCTTCCTTAGTGGTAGTCAAATCGGGGGCAAGTGATGTAAGTGATGTTGACTAGCACCACATTGGAGGATGTTAATTGCTATTTTTTCACAGTGTGTTGAAGATTGTAAATTTACCTCTCGTAGCTATGTCTCAGAGTTTTTTATGTTTTTTTTTTGTGGACGGAGGGGGGCACCGGGGATCGAACTCACAACCTCGAGCCTGCCAGACAGGCACTTAAGCCACTAAGCCAAACGCCCAGTCCTTCAGAGTTCTTTTTATTTTTTATTTTATTTTTATTATTTTATTTTATTTATTTTTTTTTGCGGCACCGGGGATCAAACTCACAGCCTCGCGCCTGCCAGACAGGCACTTAAACCACTGAGCCAAACTCCCAGCCTTAGTTTTTTGAGGCAGGGTCGCACTATGTAGCTCAGGCTGGCCTTGTGCTCAAGTTGTAGCCCAAGCAGGCCTCTAACTCGCAATGCTCCTCCTACCTCAGCCTCCCGAGTGCTGGGATTAAAGGCGTGCGCCACCACGCCTGGCTAGAGTTCTTTTTAAATGAAGTTTACTGAGGTGTAATTATGTGTAACAAAATCTTTCCTTTTGTGCTCTGGTTGGCGCTTGTGCACAGGGCATGGTCCCTAGCACTGAGGAAAAAAGTGAACTCTTGAGTTTCAACAGCTATCTGATCACAGCCACAACCAAGACAGGGAACATTCCATCTCCCCAGAAAGTTCCCTCATCCTCTTCCACAGTCAGCTCCCTCTCCCCACTCGACTCCTATCCGTGTCATCCCTGGAAACCACTCAGCTGACTTCTTTATCTGTTGCTTTTGTTCAGATTTCTTTTCTGGTGCTGGGAATGGAACCCAGGGTCTCTCTCATTTTAGGCAAGTGCTGTAACACCCCCTCCCCTCAGAATGCTATGTAATGAAATCATGTTAGCCTTTTGTCCTTCTTTCATAGCATAGAGTATAATGCTGTGGGTTCAACTATGTTGTTGTATGTAGTAATTTTTTTCTTTTTTTTTTCTTTTCTTTTCTTTTTTTTTTCTTTTCTTTTCTTTTTTTTTTTTTTTTGCGGCACCAGGGATTGAACTCACAACCTCACACCTGCCGGACAGGTGCTTAAGCCACTGAGCCAAACTCCCAGCCTTAGTTTTTGAGGCAGGGTCGCACTATGTAGCTCAGGCTGGCCTTGTGCTCACGTTGTAGCCCAAGCCGGCCTTGAACTCACAACGCTCCTCCTACCTCAGTCTCCCGAGTGCTAGGATTGTAGTAATGTTTGTTGTTATTGCTGAAAAGTATTATATGCACATGCAGGATTTGTTTCTTCAAGAGTTGGTAGACATTTTTTCCTAGCTTTTGGTAATTATGAATAGATTTGTTTTAAACATTTGTGGATAAAAGTACTTAGGGATAGATTTGGTGAGTCATGTGGTAGATATATTTTTAATTTTATAAGAAACTCTTACATTACTTCAATAGTAAAAATTTTGCATTTCTATCACTGATGTATGAAAGTTTCCATTACTCTACATATTCACCAGGACTTAGTATCGAGTTCTGTTTTTGAAATAATATTAACAAATCTAATAGCTGTCTATTAGTATCTCATAATGGTTTTAATTTTCATTTCTCTCTCTTTTTTTTTTTTGGTACCAGGGATCAAACTCACAATCTCTCACCTGCCAGGCAGGCACTTAGGCCACTGAGCTAAATCCCTGGCCCTATTTTTTGAGACAGGGTCTCACTATGCAGTTCAGACTGGCCTTGAACTTACTTTGTAGCCCAGGCTGGTCTCAAACTCAAGAATACTCCTGCCTCAGCCTCCCGAGTACTGGGATTAAAGGCTTGCACCACCACGCCTGGCTTAAATTTTCATTTCTTTAGTGACTGATGGTGATAAACATTTTTCATATGCTTATTTATATTTCATTTTTTGATGAAGTATCTCTTAAAGTTTTTAATAATTTTAAAAATTTTGTTTTCTTAATGTTAAATTGTAAGAGTGTTTTCTCTATTGGAAATCAAGTCTTTTTAAAAAATAATATGAAGTTATAAAGGATGGCAGCAGCTTTTTTTGTTGTTGTTTTGAAACAGGGTTTCATTATGTACCACAGGCTGACCTCAAACTCACAGCAACCTTTTTGCCTCAGCCTTCAAGTACTGGAATTTCAGGCATGTGCCACCATGCGTGGCTGTAAGTCTTTTATCAGATGTATGTTTTTCAAACATTTGTCCTTTTGTGGCTCCCCACCCCCCGCTTTGTGTGTGTGTGTGTGTGTGTGTGTATGTTTGGGACAGGGTCTTGCTATCCACTTCAAGCTGGTTTTGAGCTCACTTTGTAGCCCGGGCTGATCTCACACTTGCAGTGATCCTGCTGCCTCAGCCTCCTGAGTGCTGGGACTACAGGTGTGCACCACCACGCTCGGCTTTTTTCCACATTCTTCACAATGTATTTTAAGAAATAGAAAATTTTCCAGGCACTATGACGCACACCTGTAATCTTAGCTACTTAGGATTCTGCGGGAGGAGGAAGGCAAGTTTGAGGTCAGCCAGGGCAAAGTAGTGAGATCCAATTCTTTTTTTTTTTTTTTTCAGTACCAGGGATCGAACTCACAACCTTGTGCCTGCCAGGCAGGTGCTTAGGCTACTGAGACAAACTCCCAGCCCTATTTTTTTGAGGCAGGGTTACACTATGTAGTTCAGGCTGGCCTTGCTCATGCTGTAGCCCCAGCCAGCCTCGAACTCACAACCCTCCACCTACCTCAGCCTCCCGAGTGCTGGGATTAAAGGCATGCACCACCACGCCCAGCTGAGACCCTCTTCATATAAGACATGTAATATACGGATGATATATGGACCTTCAAATAATAAAAGGGAAATACTATAACTCAACCTACTAGATGTCTGAAATGCCAAGTTTGTGTTCTCTAAAATTGAGGAGTGAATTAGAGGAGCTATAGAATTTAAGAGTAGGAAGAATTTATTGAGAGAAATACAGCTTCTTTCTAAAAGAGAAAGAGGCCCAGAAAGTGGGTTGCCTGCCAACCCACTGTTATTGTTTGTGTGTAGGTGTCCCTCCAAAGCCTCATGCAGTCATGGAGGTCGGGCTTTTCAGAGGTGGCTGAATCTAGAGTTTGTGATTGGTTCATTGTCTAGTGCTAGGATTGGGGACATGAGTGCTTCACCCACCCTAGGGCAGGTAACCTGCATACAGTATAAGGGAGGAAAAGAGGCTAGCTTCTCCCCTTTTGCTCTAATTGCTTTTGCTGTCTTCCACCACCATGAACTGTTGGCCCTGTGCCATGCCACTCTGCCTTGGAGCCAGTTGGTTATGGACTGAAACCTCTATAAACAGAACTAAATAAACTTTAACTTTGGTTGTTGGGTATTTTGTCACAGCAACAAAGAAAAATAACTAAGAAACCCACTTCTCAAGGGTGTTTTATTGAGAAAATCCATGAGGTTAGGTAGGTTCAAAGTGAGACAAAACTGCTAAGATTGCAAGTATAGTTACTTAGATAATATTGATCCAATGGGAAATTACAAAGTGGGTGTGAGGCAGAACAAAACTATGGTGAACCAATAAGATTACAAGTATAGTTGCTTAGGCAATATCAGTTAAATGGGGATCACATGTTCAGTGTGGCTACATGCACTTGGATGATTCCAAAATCTGCAACAAGGTTGAATGGCAGTCAGGCCCAATTAGATCATGGCTACAGAGGCTACTCAGTGCCTGGATGACAGCACTGTGAACCAGTCTCAGAGAACTAATTCCTTAGGCAACTTCTTCAGCAGGGAACCCAGGGGCTCTCTTCTCCATGAAAACTTTGTGGATTTGCACCCTGGAGCCTCTTAAATGATTCCTGAGATGCCTTTAACCATCTTTCCTCTTGTTCTATTGCACAGTACCTGGCTTCTTTTTAATGCTGGTCTTTTCAGCAACCAAGTTGTCGATGGCACCAACTTTGTAGTTGCTTCCTTTCTGATAAAACTGTGAACTTCTCACATCTTTTTTTACTATTGGTTTGCACTGTAGATCTGGATAAAAGCAGTCAGCAGTACTCATGTCACAGCCTGAATATTGGGCTGCTTTGAAATTTCCTGTAACATATTAATTAGTGAACATCTTTAATCTCAGTCTCCTGAAAAGTTTGAGGACATGGGCAAAATGAAAACAAGTTTTCTGCCAGAACACAACACACATGACTTCTAGTCTAATTGTCAATCAGTCTTTGCTCTGATCAGAATCCTCCATAAGTCTTTGCTTACTCTGCTTACAGAATCGTAAGGCTTCCCTAGCCAACATCTCTCAACCTTTGAAGCTCCTCTACAAACAAGTTCCAAAGCTTTCTGAACAATATTGTCAGGTGTAGTTAAATCAACAACTGTACTTCTCTGGTACTGATATCTGTCTTTGTTACTTTCCCATAACTGGGAACAAATATCTGATAACTACAACATAAAGGAGGAAACAGTTTATTTTGGTTCATGGTTTCATTCCATGGTTGGCTGATTCCAACGAAGACAGGATGGTAAAAGGGCATGGTGGAGGAGATGGTGCTCAGCCTATGGTGTCAAGGAAGCAGAGAGAGAATGGAGAGGCTGGAGCCAAGAATATAGTTTTCCAGGTGTCTTGGTTAGTTTTCTCTCATTGCTGAGATGAAACACCTGACACCCAGAATTAAGGAAGGAAGGGTTTATTTCACCCACAGTTTGTGGAGGTTTCAGTCCATAATCAGCTGGCTCCAAAGCAGGGTGCCATGGCACAGGGACAACACTGCAAGGTGGCAGAAGACAGCAAAAGCAGCAAGAGCAAAAAGCAGGGGAAGAGCAAGCCTCTTCTCCTCCCTTATATTGTAAGCAGGCTATCCACCACACAATCTCCCCTGCCCTCCTCTTGCATAGGCTCAGGATGTTTATAAAGTGAGGACCCTGGTCCCCAGCTGCATTACTTACTTAAACTTCTTAACTTCTCAGGTTGACACAGTGAACATCCTGGAGCAGTAAAGGCGTGTCCTTTACACCCCAGGATGTAGAACTGTTGAGATACTTGGTTAAGCTTCTAGACTTCTCAAGTTGACACAATGTATTGACCATTACACCAAGTCTCAGCCCCATGACCACCTCCAAGGAGGCCTCAACTCCTAGCCCCACATTAAGCTGCTGAACTCATCAACAGATGAATCCACTGTGTGTACTGAATCCATGGTTCCCTCACCCTCCTCATATGAAACTATTGAGGAACATTTTAGATCTAAACAACAGTAATTGGATTACTTGGGGTTCTTTTATATGAGTTTTTTGTGTTTTATATATTCTGGATATCGTGCTCCGTCAGAAGAGTAGCTGGCAAATTTCTCCAATTATGTAAGCTATCTCTTCAGTCTGTTAATTTTTTTCTTTGCTATGTAGATTTTTTGTTTTGTTTCAGTTTTTTTGAGATAGGCTTTTACTCTGTAGTCCAGATTAGCCTTGAACTTGGTGTATATCCCAGGCTGCCCTTTAACTCATGATCTTCCTACCTCAGCCTTCCAAGTGATTACATTATAGGTGTGTGCTGTCACACCCAACTCTTGCAGAAGTTTTTGAAATTTTTGTAATGCCCATTTTTCAGCCTTGCTATTATTTCCTGAGTAGTGGAGTTCTATTCAGGGAATCTTGCCTCTAACAATTTGAAGTGTTTCCCCTATGTTTTATTCTAGTGTTTTCAGAGTTTTAGGTCTTATGTTAAATTCCTTGATCAGTTTTGAATTTTTCTTCTATCAAGTGAGAGAGATCTACTTTCAGTATTTTATAGGTGGATATTCACTATTACCAGCATCATTTGTTGAAGATGCTGTCTTTTCTCCAGAATGTGTTTTTGGCTCCTTTATCAGATGGTGCTATGTATATGGGTTTATTCTGGATCTTCCATTCTATTCTGTTGACCTATGTGTCTATTTTTATACCAAATATCATGCTGTTTCTGTTACATTGGTTCTATAATATATTTTGAAATCAGATGTTGTGCCAGGTGTGGTAGCACATGCCTGCAATCTAAATACTCTGGGAGGTTGAAGCAGGAGGATGAAAAGTTCAGTCCCAGCCTGGGCAACTTAGCAAAATACTGTTTCAAAATAGAAAGGGGTTAAGGATATAGCCCAGTGTGAAGGTCCTGGGTTGAATTCCTAGTACTAAAAGAAAATCAGGTATTGTGATACCACCGGTATTGTGATACCACCGACATTGTTCTTCTGCTTAGGATTGCTTTGGCTGTTTGGGGGTCTTTTGTGTTTCTAAATGAACTTTAGAACTTTTTTCTACTCCTGCAAAGAATATCACTGGTATTTTGGTGAAGATTGCACTGAATCTGTAAGTTGCTTTCAGAGGCATGACTGTTAGTCCTGATATGCCAGCTGTCCTAACTTGAGAAGCACACAGCTTAACAGTTGAGTGTGCTCCTGGGTGTTTTTGAGTGAATCATGGAGATGTAGCTTGGGTATTACATATGGTCCCTTACCCATTCATCTTCAGTGCTGTCCCCCTGCTCTGCCCCCAGCCACCATGAACTAAACAATTTTGTTTCACCATGCTCTTCTGCCATGATATTCTTGTTTTGGAGCCAGATGACTATAGATGAAATCCTCCCAAACTGTGAAATACATTAAAAACTTTTCCTCATTTAAATTGTGAATATTGGATATTGTATCCATGAACTGGAAAGGTAATACAGAAAATTGGTATCCGAGAAGTGGCATCATTGTTGTGACTGTACCTGACCATGTGATTTAGAAACCTTTGCATCTTGTTTGTGGAAGGAGTTTGAAGACATCAGGTAAAAGAGCCCTGGAATGCTATAACCAGAGTCTGGTGGGTGTTTCTAGTCAGAGCTCAGAAGACCAGAATGCTGATAGGAATGTGGACAGTAAATGAGATTTTAGTTGGCAGCAAGGACTCAACTGTAGTTGGACTAGAGGCCATATGTGTTGTTCTCTGGCAGAAATTTGCCTATAATTTGCCCGTATCTTGAGACTTTGTGGATAAGTGAGTTTAAGAGCTGAGGAAATTTCAAGCTAACCTAACATTGGCATGGGTACTGCCTGCTGCATTTAGCCAGATTTACAGTGAGATTCAAGGGGAAAGGGTAGAGTGGAAAATTTTGAAAAACTTAAATTTTGGCCTAGAAGTAACCATGTGTAAAAACTGGGGCCAAAGGAGGTGTAGCTGCTTAAAGAGATTGGTGCCATTAAAAAGAAATGAAGTATTTTGTACAGAGACAAGAGGAAAGATGCTTGAGGGCATCTCAGGAATCATCAAGATGCCACTCACTGCAGGTTCAAGGGTACGAAAGTATCAACCTTTCTTCTGAGAAGAGAGTCCCCAAGACCGCTGGTCAAGAAGGGGAATCCTGTGAGCTGGGCATAGCGGTTCATGCCTATAATCTCAGCACTCAGGCACTGAAGCAGAAATATCACCATGAGTTTGAAGCCACCCTGGAATACACAGTGAATTCAAGGCAAACCTGTCTTAAACCAAAACTAAATAAAACCAAACAAACAAACAAACAAAAAACAACAACAGAATGGAAACCAAAAGCAAGGGGTGTCTTAGGGAGTTGGTTCCCCAGGATTCATTTCATTGTGTTCACCCATCCAGGCACTCAGAGGCCACTGTAGCCATGGTCCGAAGGGACCCAGCTACTACTGTCACTGATCGCAACTTAGCATTTTCCACGTGGATGCTAGTTTTTTTTTTTTTTTTTTTTTTTTTTTTTTTGCGGCACCGGGGATTGAACTCACAACCTCGCACCTGCCAGACAGGCGCTTGAGCCACTGAGCCAAACTCCCGGCCCTAGTTTTTTGAGGCAGGGTCGCACTATGTAGCTCAGGCCGGCCTTGCGCTCACGTTGTAGCCCAAGTCGGCCTCGAACTCACAACGCTCCGC
>RJWM01027948.1:0-26230 GCA_004363535.1 Dasyprocta punctata | reverse complement strand
AAAAAAAAAAAAAAAAAAAAAAAAAAAAAAAAAAAAAGAAAGAAAAACTGCAGAAACCATGGAAACAGAAGAAGCCCAGAGGTGGAAAGGAAAGACCACTGTGTAAAAAAATTAGATAGCCATGGGTTCAAATACAACCTCCACCAAACACTGACTACTATGTGACCTTACCTCGGACAAATCACTAAACCTCTCTGGTCCTTGACTTCTACATTTGTGAAACGTGGGTGAACTAGCTGTCCTGTAAAGCTATCTTGATACTAACTCAGCACACACAGAGTTTCGTGAACATGCACTATTAGCTACTAGTATTAAATCACATAGGCCAGGGCTTAGGATCAAGAAAGGGCCCAGTAACAGGTGGTAGAAGCAGCAGGATCTGAAAGGTGCCCTCCAGGTGGACAGGCAGAAGGTTACTCTCCTGCCCGGCTGGCTTCCGGCACAGCCTGGCGCTGCACGCCTGTGGCATTGCACCCAGCTAGGTGGGCCCTCTCCACTGCTGCCC
Organism: Dasyprocta punctata; assembly: GCA_004363535.1. NCBI lineage: Eukaryota > Metazoa > Chordata > Mammalia > Rodentia > Dasyproctidae > Dasyprocta > Dasyprocta punctata. The sequence goes on along the minus strand of RJWM01027948.1, from coordinate 25,725 downwards.
AGGGGGATCTGCTGGGCTGTCTTCTGGTCGCTCTTCACAGGGCTTCTGCCATGGCCTGGGCCCCTGGCCCAGTGGCGTCTGTCCGTGGGGAAGCGAACTGACAGATGAAGGACACAGCCGAGTGAAAATAGGCAAGGTTTATTCAGGTCCTCGGGCAGGTAATGCGCTCGACACCCCTCCGCCGGGAGCGGGCTCCCCGCTGGGCTCTGCGCCCCAGGCGCCGCCTGCCGGCAGCGCCCCACGAAGCCCAGCGTTACCGGGGCGGCCAGCTGAGCCCGAGGAAGCCGGGCGGACGCGGCGGAGAGCTCGGCGGGCACCGGGCGGGCAGCGCGAGCGGTGGCGGCGGCGGCGACCGCAGGGCCACAGGCGGCGGAAGCGCGCGCGGAAGTGGCGCGAGGCGAGTGCGTAGACAAGCGGGTTGAGGCAGGAGTTGGCGTAGGCGAGGCAGTGCGAGGCCAGGCGGCAGGCGTAGGTGGCTGGGCTGAAGGCGAAGCGGCCGTACCAGAAGCAGAGGATGAGCGCGTGGTGCGGACCCCAGCAGAGGGCGTAGAGCGCGGCCACCGCCAGCATGGCGCGCCCCGCGCGGCCGGTGGCCCGTCGCCTTGCCTCCGCCGCCGCCGCACCCGCGGGGCCCACGGCGGCCCACAGGAAGCGCAGCGTGCGCCCGTAGGCCAGGCTCACCACGGCCACGGGCAGCAGGTAGCCCGCCGCGAAGGTGGCCACGTCGAGGGCGCGGCGGCGCGCGTCCTCCCAGGCGGGCACGCAGAGCTCCAGCGCGCCATAGCGCACCGTGCCGTAGTAGCTGAGGTAGGGCGCCGAGAAGAGCGCCGCCAGCAGCCACACCAGGCCCACGGCGGCGCGCGCATTGCGCGGGGTGCGCAGGGCCCGGGAGCGCAGCGGGTGCCGCACGGCCAGGTACCTGCGGGCGACGGGGCGGGCACGGGTGAGGGCGGGCGGCGGGGGACTCTGTGCCAGCCGCGCGTCCACACCGCACGCAGAGGACCCGGTCCCCGACGGGACCTGGATCTCCTCTTCTAAACAGTAGGGGGTGGTTGTGAGGCTTCAGGGCGTAGCCAAGCGGTGAGCACTGGATAGCGCCTGGCGCCTAGCAAGGACCGAATGAGTCTTAGAGGTTATGCACCGCAATCTTTCCCATGGGGCCAAGCGAGGCACAGGGGAAGTGACTCGCACCGGTGATCAGCTGGGGAGTGAGCCTGGATCGGACACCATGTTTCAAGCCATGGTGTCAGGTGGGGGCAGTTATATCTCATGAATGCACTGTGGATTTCTTTTGGCATTCGTTTTATACTTACGGAGCACCTACTATGTGCCAAGCCGTCTGATGACGTGGAACACAGAGGTGGCCTCTGGAATCTGACAGTGGAGGTGGGGGAGGGCAGGATGGTCCCCACAGGCGGGGCCCAGGGCCCAGGGAGCTTTCCTCCCCGGCCTCCCGCCTGCCTTCCTAAGGGCTGTGTCCAGGTCTTCCCTCCCCAGCCCCGCCCAGCGCACCTGTCCACTGAGACGGCGGCCAGCGTGAAGCTGCTGGCGTACATGGTGAGGTAGATGAGTAGGTGCACGGCTTTGCAGACCAGGGCCCCGAAGAGCCAGGCGTCCAGCGTGTAGATGGCGGCCTGGAAGGGCACGCAGCACAGGATGAAGCAGAGGTCGGCCACCGCCAGGTTGAGGATGAACAGATCCGTGGTGCTGCCCGGCTCCTGCCAGGCACTCGGGCCAGGCTGAAGCAGCACCGCCAGCACCAGCCCATTGCCCACTGTGCCCAGCAGAAAGATGAGGGCAAAGACCACAGGCACTGCCACAGCCCCCACACTCCCTGGGCTGTCCAGTGAAATGTTCTGGGCATCGGCCATCTCCCCATCAGACGGCACCTGGGGGAGAGAAGCTGGAGTCCTCAGGCAGGAGCCCCGGCTCTGATCACTTGGCCCAGGGCCCAGGGCCCCAGCCCACTTTGGCAGGATGTCCTGGGCTGGAAGCTCTTGGGGGATAGGAAGTTGAGGGAATGGGAGAGTGAAGCCGAAAGTTACTGCTGAGACCCACAGAGTGCCAGCCCCCCGTGCAGTCACATTGGCGCCCGGGAGTGGCTGGGTGCAGTTCCTCGGTGTTCTGGGAAACTGACTCTAGATCATGAATAGACCTCTACTCAAGAGGCAGCCGGGGACACAGGCGGGATGAAGACACGGAAGGTGGGGGAGGGGCTGCGGCAGCACAGGAGCTGATGGAGACTCTTAGGGGAGACCCTTGGATGTGAGACCTGGCTACAGGCTGTTGCCTCAGTAAGACATGGGTGTCGTGGTATCCCCACAATGGCCAAGCTAGGCACACCAGATGGGTCACTGTTAGCTTTTGCACATTGAAAATTGAGGCCCAGGGAGGGGACATGAGTGGATAATAGCCTTGGGTGACCGCTCGGGGGTTGCTGCCGCCCTGGAATCCTGACTGCATGCTAACCAGGGGTGCCTCTGGCGACCTCCTTGTGCGCCCACACAAACCTGTGTCCATTCTCAGCCTGCTCAGCTCAACATCGCCCACCACCTGTGGATCCCCCCCACTCACCTGGGAACAGGGCTGGGCAGAACAGGAGTCGGGGCACAGAGGAGGGAAGGGGGACAGTGTCTGCCTCCACCCAGCAGGCCACCAAAGCTGGGGCTGGGCACCACCCACCTCAGTCCTGGGCACTGAGCTGCTGCTTGGTCTTGGGTAGAACAGCCAGGCTGGGGTGCCTCCTGGCCCGGCGACTGCCGTTTGGTGGTACCCTGCAGGTCGAATCTGCCTCCTGCTTCTTCCTCTTTGCCTCGAAGGCCCCTCCTCTCCTCTGCCCCTTGTCTGCTGGGTTGGCCTTGGGTACTCCTGGAGTAGCCTCCGGCCACCTCCTCCTCAGTCCGTGATTTCCCCCGGGTGGCATGCTCTTCTGCTGGGCTCTGCTCTGCCTCTGCGTCTGCTGCCGCCTCATGTTCTCTCCTTTGCACGGGGAGTAACCCATTGATCTCACTCTCTGAGATTGGCTTTGCGATTAACCCCTGCATACCCGGTACCCAGCCCATTCCTGGCACTCCCATCTCCCTGTGGCTCTGCCCTTTACTCCAGCTCTCCCCCTCCCCTCTCCGCTCCAAGTAGGGCTCCGATCTGAACTTAGAAGGAATTCCTAGTCTTAAATGGAGTTTTCTGGGCAAGGAAGCCAGGACAAGTCCTCTTCCTATAGACTTCAGGTAGTATACCCTCCCCCAGGCCCTGTGAACCTGCAGAGATCCATCTCTTTTTGTAGCTTGTTCCAAGGGGTTGATCGGTCAGGAGACCTGATGGTTTATGAACCTGTCTTAGTCTCCCCTTAGCTTGAGAAAGAGCTAGTGAAGGTTCTATAGCACATTTATAATCTGCATTTTTTTTTTTTTTTTTGGTACCAGGGATCAAACTTACGACCTTGCAGTTGCCAGGCAGGTGCTGTGCCACTGAGCTATATCCTTGGCCCTGCACATTTTATTTTGTGAGAAATTTATTATGAACCAGGCATAGTGGCCTGTAATCCCAGCACTCAGGAGGCTGAGGCAGGAGGATCACCTCAAATTCAAGGCCAGCATGGACTACAAAGTGAGTTTAAGGCCAGCATGAACCATACAATGAAACCCTGCCTCAAAAAAGACCAAAAAAAAAAATTTTTTTTTATTATAGCTTAGGGCAAAAAGAATGTATTGAGGGAGAGAGATTTAAAGAGTGACCTGTGAGGAATCTCTTGTCCAGGCAAATGCCAAAAAAGTTAACCGGTCTTGGTGAGTGGCTGTGTGACTCTCACAGGATTCTGGCCCAAAGCCTTGGAGCAGTAGTGCATGGGCACAGGCTTCCAGAAGGTAGGGGGGCTGGTGCCCCAGGAGCACAGTGCACAGGACTTAGCAAACCAAGAGGCTGTTATACCCTGGACAGGTAGTAAAGATGCAAGGTGGTCTGGTGAGTTAGGAAAGGACAGAGCTTTTGTAGAAGCAGCGGGTGGAGGGCCATCCAGATATGAGAGGAGAGAGGAAGCCTGGAGGGGCACTGGCAGAGTGGCAAGGTGCCTGAGGTTCGAGCTGTGCTCCAGCACCGTGTCACCCACCACAGATGCAGAGAATCTCCGAATTTTTGGATACAGAGACTCACAGAATAGAAGCTGTTAGGAATCAGACCTTGATTCTCCAAACTTGAATTCAGAACCATTAGAATTGTGGCATCTTATGATCCCTGAACAAGGGAATTGTGAGACTCCAGGCCTAGAGTGGTGGAGTGAATCAGGTTACTAATGCACCCTTAGACCCCCAGAAGCCTGGACACTGCGTATGTATGCCTGCACCCCAGAATCCTCCATGTTGGCCCCCTGAAAAACTGGAGATTCAGGACAGGCTCTCCACACCCCTCCCCGGAGTGGGAGGCCTTTCCCTGGTGTTGGACTCAAATTGTTTCAGGGCATAGAGTTCTGGGAGGCAGCGCAAGGCGAGGAGGCCAAGGGAGAGGTGACTCCGAGTACGCCACTGCTGGGCAGGCAAGAGGGGCATCGTCGAGGCTCACACTCCAGTGTGCCCCTGCTCTTCCCTTGGTCCTGCTCCTGTTCCTGGTGGCCCAGGATTGAAGTTGGCCCCCGTCACAGAGGACTGGGACAGCCTGTATAGGAGCAGTTCCCAGAGCTTTTGGCTCCACAGGGCACAGGTTGCAGCTAAGGTGAAGCAGGCGCGCAGGCCCTGTGCACCTTGTGACAGCAGTGACCAGAAGGACCAGGAGCAGAGGCATCTGCGCCTGGAGTGGCTGCTGTGCCTGTGTGATGCTTTCTGCAGCTCCTGGATGGCAGCAGAGCCATGTGTTGGTGGACCCCTGCCAGGCCGCTGGGCACGCTGAGCCCAGAGCTGACCTGGAGCATGCCAGCTGCCAGGGGCTCAGGTGCTGTCTGCGCTGCCGGGCCAGGGAGTGGATGGGGGATGGGGGATGGGGGATGGGGGACAGCGCCAGCAGCGGCCTGGGTACAGCCGAGCCCGTGTCCTAGTCGCCATCCGGTGTGTGCACCCCCTTCAGCAGGGGGCCTGGCGACAGTGTGGCACGGTTGCCCCCACCTTCTGGCACCGGGAGCTCCTGGACCCCGGCCTCGAGTTCCTTGAAGGCCAAGATTCCCAGAACCCTCCTTAAAGCACCTGCAGGATCAGGCCGGGGCTCACAGACCGTCCACGCCAAACGCTGGCAGAGGAGTGGGTGCCTGGGCCTTGGCCCAGCTTCCTGTCTTCCATGAAGGGCCTTGTCATCTTGTCCACGGCAAGCAAACCACGCGCTTTCCAAGGCCGCGCCATGCTGAGGCCAGAGTTGCGATGCTGAGTCAGAGCCCACCCCCCACCCCACCCCCGCACTTAAAACAGCAAGGCAGACCTCCTCCTCCTGGAGCACCAGAGGACCGCGGGCAGTGACTGGGGGAAGGCGGTTGGCACCTCCAATACCGGAGTGGCCACCTCTTGCGAGAGACAAGGGTTGATAGGGCCTTGGCGACAGCAAGTCAGGGGGCCCTTCAGCCTTGCTTGCAAGCAGGAGCTGCTGTGCAAACACCGCAGTCCCACATCCGCCGGAGTGGAGGCTGAGGCGGGCGGCAGCGGCTGAGCTCGCTACGCCCCCTGGCGGCCTCATCAACCCACAGAACTTGGAATGAGCGAGATACAAGGGCCTACATCGGAGTGTAACGGCCTCTCTGTACCAGGGCAGAAACAGGGACTGACGGACGGACAGACGGACACACGCAACACAACACAGGATGCGGTCTGTAGCCCTCAAGCACGACTAGGCTTCAGTCCCATCCCCAACCACAGGATTGGGACTGCTGGGAATAAAGCAGACCAAACGTCCCAGCCAGTATCCACGCTGTTTTTTCACTCATGGCCACAAAGCACAGGCCTCTTGCAAGCCGGGTCCGAAGACTTTGGGTCAGGGGTCAGAGCCTCTTGGCCTGATCAGAGCCCCCTACCCCCCCACCCCCTGGGGCAACAGGGGCTTCATGGCTCTGCTGTCCCCACCAGAGCTCAGGGCAGTGCTCCATGCAGCCGCCCCACCTCCACAAAGGCCTCCACGCAGCGGTCAATGTCTTCTTCGCTGTGCACCGCTGAGATCTGTACCCGGATTCGGGCCTTGCCTTTGGGGACCACTGGGTAGCTGAATCCGATGACGAAGATGCCTGAGAAGGCAGACAGGAAGGGCATAGCACAGTCAGACATCATTTGGGGGCATCACATACAGGGACTACTTTCCTGAGGCCCACGGAGGGCAGGATGGGGGTAAGAGGGAATATGACCATCTACTGCGTTCCCCCTTCACTCTTTGAACTCCCACCAGTCCTTTAATTCCAGTTTGCTTACATCTATTTTCTGTTACCAGGAATTGAACTCACAACTTCGCACTTGCCAGGCAGGCAGTGTGCTGCTGAGCTATATCCCCAGCCCATTACTTATCTATCTTGAGGCAGGGTCTCACTGTGTAGTTCAGGCTGACCTTAAACTCTCTATGGAGCCCAGACTGGCCACAAACTCCTCGCAATCCTCCTGCCTCAGCACCCCCAGTGGTGAGACTACAGGCATGTACCGTGCCTAGCTTATTTTTAAACTGTTGCGTAGTGCAAAGCCAGGGCCTTGAGCATGCTGGGGTGCCGCCTCATATACCTCTCTTTAGCATGTCATCCGCCATGAGAGAGGCCAGCCGGGCGTCGCCCAGCATCACAGGGCAGATGGGGTGATTGGCTCCTGAGATGGTGAAGCCAGCAGCCTCCATCTTAGTGCGGAATCTGGGGACACAGCCGGGTGTCAAAGGTAGCTGGCGGGTGGGGGGGCTACAGAGCACCCGCACCTGCCCCTCAAAGGATGCGTGGCCCAGGATCTATGCCCGGGTCTGCAAGAGGCAGCAGTAAGTTTGGAGAGACACCAAGCAGGCAGAGGCGGAACAGAGAGGTGGAAAAGACAGACTAGTAAGGGGGGGACTCAGGAGGTAGAGGGAAGAGGCAGAGACAGGAAGCAGGAGGCGACCAACCCCATGCCCCCCAGCCTGTCTAGTCCCTGCTCAGGACTGCACCTCTGGGTCTTGGCTGCCATGGACTGGACAAGGGTGCTGCTCTCCATGAGCAGGTCCAGGGCCTTGGAGGCACTGCCCACGACGGCAGGCGGCAGGCTGTTGGAGAAGAGGTAGGGCCGGGCGCGCTGCCGCAGCAGGGACACCAGCGGCGCAGGCCCCGTCGTGTAGCCCCCTGTGAGCAGGGAAGAGGGTGGTGAGCGCCTAGCCCTGAGCCCTCCTGAGAGTGCAGTCCATGCTGCCCCCTTCTCTGCGGTCCCACATCTGCCCTGCCCATAGATAAGGGGCCCCAGGCTATGACTCTGTAGGCACCTGATGCTCCGCCCAGGGCCTTCCCCAGGGTGGAATTGATGATGGTGACTTGGTCCGTCACGCCTAGCAGCTCATCTGTGCCCCTGCAAGGGAAGCAGCCATCGAAGCCACTGGCCTCCTGGTTTCCGCCCCACTCAGAAGCCCCACCCAGGTCTCAGGTATGATGTGCTCCCACCGTCCCGTGGGCCCCAGAAAGCCGGTGGCGTGGCATTCGTCCACAAAGACCAGGGCACCATATTGAGAGGCAAGACGGCAGATCTCTTGCAGGGGTGCGATGTCACCATCCATGGAAAAGGCGCCATCAGTGGCCACCAGGCGCAATCGGTGCTTCTGCAGGAAAGATGAGCAGGTGGCAGGTGGTGTGGTGATGAGCTGGGCCACACTGCGTGTCCTCTGTGCTGTCTGCAGGTCTGAGAGGTGAGCACCAAGGCATGACCACCTCGGGGCTGCAGCGGCCTCCTCCCACCTGGGCCCCTCCAAGGTTTACCATCTCTTCCACAGCACACAGCCCTGGACAGTGAGAAGGGTCAAGGGCCTCCCCTCCCGCACCAGGCCCTAGCCACGTCCCACACACCCCCTCTGCCCAGGGCCTGGGCCCCAAAGGCATTTGCTGCCCTCAGGTGATGGCTGCAGTGAAACAAAGCCTTGCGGGAGGTCAGAGGATTTGGGTTCCACTCTTGGTCTGAGTGAGGGCACAGGCTCCCCAAGCCTCATTTCCTCACCAGGGGAGGCTGAGGGGAGCCCAGGACCTGCCCCCCAGACCCCGAGCCTCGCCCCACCTGGGCCTCCTGCAGTTTGGCTTCCAGGTCGGCCATGTCCAGGTGGCGGTATCGATACTTGTGGGCCTTGCACAGTCGGATGCCATCGATGATGGAGGCGTGGTTCAGTTCGTCTGACAGGACTGCGTCCTCAGGGGTCAGCAGAGCCTGGAGGAAGCAACCTCGCTAGAGTGGTCACCCAGCCACCTTTCAGTTCACTTTCCCCATGAGTCCCCTGAGTCCTGATTTCACAGGCAGCCAGGGCATTCCTGGGGCAGGGAGGGAAGGCGTCCTCCACTCCATCTGGGTCGTCAAGGCCCTGTTCTGCTGAGGGCAGGTGAGAAAGTTTGGGGAGAACCAGGTCCCACTCCCCCAGCCTCCTAGCTGGCACAGGTTACCCCCCAAATGCTCTGGAGAAGGGGCTCTTTGCAAGCCACCAGGCATGGCAGTGGTATCCTGGCAGGCCTGCTGACTGCGCATCCCCAAGCTGTCCACAGCAACACCCTCTCCCCCCACAGCTCCACACACCTCGAAGAGGCCGGCATTGGCATCAAAACAGCTGGGGTAGAGGATGGCATCCTCCCGCTGGTGGAAGCAGGCGATCTTGGCTTCCAGACTCTTATGGATGCTCTACAGAAAGTGTGTGACAGGAGCTGTGAGTGCCTGGAGGGCCGCAGGGAACAAGGCCTAGGGGACAGAGGCCTGCAGGAGCCACAGAGAGACCCTGGCTGGAAGGGCCACAGCCTCAGCCTCGCCCTTCCTTTTGAACCACACAGGTCACCGGAGCCGGCAGGAAGGTGGCAGACAGCTCCACGGCGGGGTTGGGGCCTTGTTAGGTTTCCCTTTCCAGGTGGGTCCTGGTCCAGTGGTGGGACGATGGGTGCTGATGGCAAGTAAGACATGCCTTCCTAACACCAGATGGCGTTTTGGGTTACTTTATGGCAAAGAAGAGGATTACATAAACTCGGTACTCATTTGGGACTCTTTTTTTTTTTTTTTTTTGGTACCAGGGATGGCACTCACAACCTCATGCCTGCCAGGCAGGTGCTTAAGCCACTGAGCTAAAGCCCCAGCCCTAATTTTTTTTTTTTTTTTTTTTTTTGCGGCACCGCGGATCGAACTCACAGGCTTCAACGCCTGCCAGACAGGCGCTTACACCACTGAGCCAAACTCCTGGCCCTAGTTTTTTGAGGCAGGGTCGCACTATGTAGCTCAGGCCGGCCTTGCGCTCGCATTGTAGCCCAAGCGGGCCTCAAACTCACAACGCTCCTCCTACCTCAGCCTCCCGAGTGCTGGGATTAAAGGTGTGTGCCACCACGCCCGGCTACCAGCCCTATTTTTTGAGACAGGTTCTCACTATGCAGTGCAGGCTGGCCTTGAACTCACTTTGTAGCCCAGGCTGGTCTTGAACTCACAACAACCCTCCTGCCTCAGCCTCCTGAGAGTGCTGGGATTAAAGGCGTGCACCACCACACCTGGATCATTCTTTCTGGTTTTTTTTTTTTTTTTTTTTTTTGTGGCACCGGGGATCAAACTCACAACTTCGCGCCTGCCAGACAGGCGCGTAAGTCATTGAACCAAACTCCCAGCCCTAGTTTTTTGAGGCAGGGTTGCACTAGGTAGCTCATGCCCGGGAGGAGTTCTACTTCTGATGTTCATTTCATCCTCACCTTTTAGGACAGGTAATATACTACGGGTGGTAAAGAGCAGGGGCTCTTTTGTCAGGTGACCTGGATCCCACCATGATGCACTGTGTGCTTTTGGACAAGTCACTGACCTCTATGGGCCTCAGGGCTTTCATGTTGATAACACTGGTAAAGCAGGAAGATTCATGAGTTAATACTTGTAACCTTCTCAAAACTAACTGGCACACAGTTTTATATTATATATTAATTTATATTAATTATATTAATTTATATTATATAAAAATATATTAGTTTTGTAACATTGACAAAATAAATAATAGACACTATTTATTAAGTGCTTCTGTGTTCGAAGCATTTTTACAATACTTTGTTTTTTTTTTTTTTTTTTTTTTTTTTTTTTTTTTTTTCAGCACCGGGGATTGAACTCACAACTTCGTGCAGGCGCTTAAGGCACTGAGCCAAACTCCCAGTCCTGGTTTTTTGAGGCAGGGTCGCACTATGTAGCTCATGCCGGCCTTGCGCTCACCTTGTAGCCCAAGCCAGCCTCGAACTCACAACGCTCCGCCTACCTCAGCCTCCCGTGCTGGGATTAAAGGCGTGCACCACCACGCCCGGCTCAATACTTTGTTTTTTCCTTGTAGTATTGGGAATAAACACAGGGCCTTTGCACTGAGCTACATCCCCAGCCATTTTCTTTTCTTTAACACAGGGCCTTTGCACTGAGCTACATCCCCAGCCATTTTCTTTTCTTTTCTTTTTTTTTTTTTAAGATAGGATCTTACTATATAGCCTAAGGTGACCTCAAACTCAGTGATCCTCCTGCCTCAGCCTCTAGAATGCTGGGATTACAGCTGGGGGGCCACCATGCCTGGCACCAGCCCTTTAAATTGCTAAATTACCCAGGTGGGGTTGAACTTGAGATCCTCCTCCTGTTTCAGTCTCCCAGAGTGCTGGGATTGCAGGCCTGTACCACTGTGTCCAGTTTGCTCTTTAATTTGTACCAATCCTATTATATCTACTGTTGTCCCCATCTCACCAACAAAAGGTTCAAGTCATAGAGAGGATAAGACACCTCCCTATCGTGACAGAGCCTATAAACAGCAGCACTGGAAACCAAGCCCAGGCAGAACAGCTCCAGAACGCTCGACCTCAAAATCTGCCTTCTACTCTTTTCCTTCAGGACAGGTGAGAGGACTCTCTTCTGTAGGTGCGGAAACAGATGCTTACGATGGATGCTCAAACATACAGTTTCTTAGTCTGGCATGGTGACACGCACCTGTCATCCCACCACTCTGGAGGCTGAGGTAGGAGGATTGTAAGTTTGAGCCCAGCCTGGGCAATATGTGACTTTTTTTTTTGTACTGACAATCAAACTCACAACCTCATGCTTGCCAGGCAGGCACTGTGCCACTGAGGTATATCCCAGCCCTAATGTAGTGATTTTTTTTTTTTTTTTTTTGTTTGCAGCACCAGGGATTGAACTCACAGCCTCATGCCTGCCAGACAGGTACTTAAGCCACTGAGTCTAACTCCCAGCCCTAGTTTTTTGAGGCAGGGTCACACTATATAGCTCAGGCCGGCCTCGAACTCACAACGCTCCTCCTACCTCAGCCTCCCGAGTGCTGGGATTAAAGGTGTGTGCCACCATGCCCAGCTAATGTAGTGATTTTAATGAGACCCCTGTCTCAAAAAATTAAAAAATAGCTGGGGATGTAGCTCAGTGTAAAAGCCCTGGGTCCAATCCCTAATACCACAAAACAAAACAAATAAATGAAACAGAAAGAAAGGAAGGAAGGAAGAAAGGTAAAGTTTCTTATCCAAGGCTTCTCAGCAAAACAGGCACCCAGGCTCTCTACCTGGTGGCTCTGGGGCTAACAGTGGGCCTCAAGCCTGAGCTGGCTGGGGTCAGCATGTGCCCAACCCCCGTTGCATACCTGGGTCCCACAGATGAAGCGGACAGAGCTGAGGCCGGCTCCGAACTCCTGCAGAGCCTGGAGGCCTGCCTGGATCACCTCAGGGTGGCTGCTCAGGCCCAGGTAGTTGTTGGCACAGAAGTTAAGGATTCCTGAGGTGGAAAGAGGAAATGGATACACAGCTCAGGCAGGGCAAGGAGGGGCCTGGAAGGGGATAGTGCCAGGCCCAGGGAACTGGTCCAGAGAGGACCTGGACCTGGACAGCTCCACAACAGCCCCAGATGATGCAGCCTGGGACTGCGGCCAGGGTGGGGGTCACCAGGAGGCTCTGAATCCAACAGCCACAGAAGAGGCAGGGTGAGGAAAGGAGTCTTTATTTATTTTTGGTTTTTTGAGACAGTCTCATGTAGCTTGGGCTGGCCTCGAACTCTCAATCCCCCTGCATCGGCTTCCCAAAAATTGGAATTACAAGCCTGTGCCACCACACCTGGCTCCAAGAAGCTTACACTCTGGCTTTGAATCACATTCTACCCAAGACAGAACCTATCCCTTCCTCCCAGGTTTCTCCTGTCTCTGAAGACCACCACCAACCCCTCATCTTAGCCTCAGTTTCCTTCAGAGTAAGAGGACAGGGCTGGGTCAGGTGCCCACTGCAGTCCTCTAAGGTTTACTCTGCTGCCTGGATAAAATCATGGCCCAAGTGGCTGCCTCTGAGACCTCAGGCCAGAGTCAGAAAGACCACATGGAACACAGCTGACCTGAGCAGGCAACTGAGGCCTGAGGAGGAGAAGGTTCACAGCCTGGGCAAAGTGAAGTCAGCATGGGAACTTGGGTCTCCTGATTGCCCATCTTTTGATTATATGAGCAACACTGTGTTCCTCTGGGCCTCTACTCAGATATGACAGCTGCTTGGTTTCTCTGAGGGCTTTGCCCAAAAGCACTGGATAAGAGATAGGTGTTCAGTGTCTGACACAACAGGTGAGGATATTCACAAGTAGTTAGGGGCGTGGACCTGTTCCACACCTCCCTCGGGAAAGGCTAGGATTTCCTGGGATCTGTTTTACCAACGAATAAATCCGCACCAAGGACTCCATGCCTATTTGGGCACCTGTTGACAACAACACCCATCTGAGGCCAGGCGCAACTAGGACAGCACTGTCACTGGCTAGAATGAAAGGAGGGACACGTACTGTGTCCAATCAATGTGTCTGTCACTTTCACAAAAGACCTCAAAGCTTAGACTTTATCCCCCATGTCGGCCTCTGGCCAATCAGCTGACCTTCCAGTTCCAGTACTAACCAAACACTTCACATCTTGGGGTTTCAGCTTCGACTGTAAATGGGATTAGTCAGTCCTACTTTTAGAGGTTAGCAGGAGTCCAGGTGCAGCAATTAGTAGAGACTTTCACAAAGCAGCTGCTCAAGAAATGTGGGTGTTAGCCACGCGTGGTGCCCACACCTGTGATCCTGGTAGCCCTTGAGAGGCCGAGTTTGAGGTCAGACTACATAGAGACCCTGTCTCAAAAAACAAAAAACCCAAACCAAACAAAAAAGACAAGAAATACAGTTTTATTTTTCTTTGCTGCTGCCTTCTTAGCTCTCTTCTTTGAAATGGCAACAAGGGAGACAGCTGGATGTCTTTTTCGGTCTAGCTTTCCCCTCTGGGCCAAAAAGGTGTTCACGGGTAAATTACTTACCTCTGTTGAGACGGGTGTAACCAGGTAGGAGTCAGTCCAGGAAGTACAACCCCAGCCCTCGCCGCCCGACCACCACTCCGGCAAAAGCCTGTGTGGGACCCTCGAACACCAGCCAGGTCCCGCGACCTCCCAGAAGGGGGCGTTACCTCCAGAGACGCCGTCCACTTGGATACACGGCCCCTGACGGGACGTAATCACTCGCTCACTCTTCCAGGTGCCAGCCCCACGGATCCCTTCCAGCTCCCCCTCGAGGATGCGGCGCAGCTGAGCCAGCGCCGACTGCGAGCGGCGGCCATGGGGCACCCGGGCGACCGCCGCCCGCCAGACACCTCCAGCCCACATAGCGCACCTCATCGGAGCGCGCAGACTGTCTGGGCCTTGAGCGCCGTGGCCCAGTCACGTGGCCGGGGGCCGGGCCCCGACGGCCAATCGGAGGCAGAGGGGCTCCCTTAAAGGGGCGGGGCTTGGTATCCGTGGAGCGCGAGAGTGGATTGATTTGCCAAGTGGAGACAGAGGTCCGTGTAAGGGATGGTGTCAGGTCCCAGCCCACTCCGTTCCCATCCCCTACCTATACACCCACCTCTTGGGAGAAAAGAGGGTGCCCTCTGGGCCTCAAAAGCAGAAGCCTAGAAGCGAGCAGAGGCATCGTTCAGTCCTAAGGTTTCCGTCCGGTTCTCGGACACCTCCCCCCATCCTCAGGCGTAAACTCGGGCCCAGACGTCCCCACGGCCACCCAACTGCTCATTCTACTCCAGTCTCAAAAGTGAGGCAAAATACACCTGTTTTTTTCCTTTTCCAGATTTTATTTTAAAGTTTTAAAATTACAACGACAGCAAATTTCTCCCGGCACAAGTAACACTTGTTTAAAAAAGGCGAGGTGGGGGGTGGGGTGGCGCAAGTGCGCGATTTTTCCTATTAAAAATAAAAGACAGACGACTGTACAGGTTTTTTCTCCCAGCTCCCGATGTAAAACCTAAGTAGTAGCCCTAGGTATGCATATATACAAATACACACACATGCACACAGATCTAGCTCTAACACTACGGAGTCAACTGCAGTATGTCTTACCGTCCACTCCCTGCCCCTCCCCCTTCCCCTCTACAACTACTTAAAAAAAAGACTCAGAAGTAAAAAGAGGTCGGGAGGTTTTTAAGCAGCTGGCGGTGGGGCTGCAGCCCTACCAGACCAAGCAAAGCCGCGTCTTTAGAGGAACAAAATACAAAGGGAAAACAACAACAACAAAAAGTCCTCCAAAGACACAATAATCCATCAAATTGTGTGAATAAACCCAAGTTTCAACAGGGCACACTGAGGCACTTGGCTTGACTCCCCACGCTTCCCCCAAAAGTTTCCGCTCCCATTGAGACTTTGCCGAAGTCACAGGCGCCTCCCGCCCCCACCCCCCATGGCTGGTTCCTAGCTGACTGGGAGAAGCTAGTTTCTCCAACCAGCTGTCACTTGGTCCTCCTCCTCTTCCCTAAAACAATGGGAAGGCCAGAAAGCACACTGACCCAGGAGAGAAGGAACCAGCCTCGGACCCCCTGCTGCTCTCCTTCCTTGCAAAGGTTAGGAAATTCTCACAGGGGTGCCCCGCTTAAAGAAAACCTTAAAGACACTCCCACAAACCTTTACAATTCCTGGGCTCCCTCTCCTCTAGGGAGAACAAACTGCTGCGCTTGTTCCCTCCTTCCCCATCTATCTTCATAGCAACCCCCCCAACACAACACAACCCACCCAGATCCTGAACCCCATAAGATTAACAGCGAATCAACAAAACGAAACATCATTACATCCTTCCTCATCGTTACAGAGATGAGAGGTGTTGTTGCGGTCCTTGCACAACCGGTGAAGGAAAAAAGCAATTATCCCACAGTTTCCGAGGAATCCAAAGTCTGTCTCTTATAAAAGTCAGAACAAATGGGGCAAAAGGTTGCAGAGAATCAAGAAAGAAGAAAGTATTTACAGAGTAAGAGGAGTGTCCGCAAGAAAAGGCTTCCTTGTCACTTCTTTTTGCCGGCCCTCTTGGCACTGGACTTGGCTTTGGGCTTCACTGGTTTGGCCTTCTTGGGCTTGGATGCCTTGACTGGCTTGGCCTTGACAACCTTGGGTTTTTTGGCTTTCTTGGGTGTGGCAGCCGGCTTCTTCTTGGCCTTCTTGACCGGGGTGGCTTTAGGTTTCTTGCTTGGGGCTTTGGAGGCAGCCTTCTTGGGTTTGGCAGCCTTCTTTGGCGTGGCCACCTTCTTGACCTCCTTCTTGGTCTTCTTGAAGGCCACTGCCCTCTTGGGCTCATCGCTCTTAGCCAACCGGAAGGAGCCCGAGGCACCCACCCCTTTGGTTTGCTTGAGGACACCGGTGGTCACCAGGCGCTTGATGGACAACTTGATCTGGGAGTCGGCGTTCTCACCCACCTTGTAGTGGCTTTTGATGTACTTCTGGATGGACTGGCGCGAGGAGCCAGCGCGGTTCTTCTCGGCCTGGATGGCAGCCACGATCATGTCCGAATACTTGGGGTGGTCTGTGGACTTCTTGGAGGCCTTGGCCCGCTTGGGCTTGGCCGCAGGAGTGGACGTGGAGTTTTCGGTCATGGTGGCCTGCCTGGTCCCGCTGTTGAAAGCGCCTTCCCAAGGGCCAGCCCTCGTCGGTGGGATCTGCTCTCGGACCCCTGGCTACCGGACCCGACCGGGGACTCGGGCTGTCGGGTATGCGGATGAGGAGCCGCCGCCTCTTCTCCTCCCCGGCCCGGGTCGCGGGAAGGCTCGCTGGGCCGGCTCTGCGTGGCCCAGCCCCGCCGGTCTGCCGCTCGGTCCCGCCGCCTGGCTCCCGCTCTGCCTCCGCCTCCTCCACCTCCCCTTTCCCAGCTCCGCGTCTGGCGCTCGGGCGGCGCATCCGGGTATTTAGCGGCGGCGGGCGGACCGCGGTGAGGACAGGGCTGCTGGCTGCCTGCTCCCGGCCCGGAATGGCGCCGCGCCGCCGCCATCTGTGTTTCTTCTGCCGAACAAATCCGACCTTTCCCCCCGGCCCGGGCCTTCCCGCTCCTAGCAGCCGCCCGGGGCCGCTGCTCGGCTCCCTGGGCTCCCCCGCCGGGTAACCCGCGGGCCCGGCCGCCGCCCCCAACGCCCGCCACGCGCCCCAAACGGCGCCGAGGACCGCTGAGGCGCCGGCACATTTCCCCTTTGCGGGGGACTAGCTCTGCGGGGCTGGGGACCCCGACGACGCGAGACCACCCGCAGCAAAGCTCTCCCCTGGGGCTATCAGGGGCCCGACTCCCGGCCCGCTGCGCGGCCCCCTACCCCGGGGGAGCGGCTGGAAAGCAGCCCCAACTAACACACGCGGCCCCGAGCTGGGCGACTCCCAGCCGGGCCGAGCCGGGACAGGGGGGAGGGGTCGCTCCCCTAGGGTCTGGTTACCTCTCAGGGGTCACCCCACCACTGGCCCCCCAGCACCCTCACCCCTTCTCTGTCCGGGGGGCCCCCAAGGAAACTTTCCCAGGAAGAGTTGGAAGGGTACTTTCAAACTTTGTCCCTTCCCCCTCCTGGGGCGTCTCTCCTTCCAGTGCGCCCCCAGACCTCTGCTTCGAGGTTCCCTTCTGAGGGCGAACCCCCCCAGTGCTGCTTGAGTCTAATGAGACAGGGAGAGAGAATTCCCGGTGTCCTGCTGTCCTCAGAGACCCCCACATCTCCCCTGTATCCTAACCGGGAGTGCATTTTCATGCCACGCTCAGTCTGGAAGTTTTGAGGGGTGTGAGACAGAGCTCGCTGTCCCCCCATCGCAGTGCCCAGCGTGGGGGTCCAGTTCCCCTCCCAAGGCCCCTTGGAGGCGTTGTGTGTTGGGGGGGGCCGGTCCACAATGGAGGAGTTGCCCTTAAATCTCTAACCAGAGACGCTCCTGGGGGCCCCTGTGAAGAAGAGAGGCCCTGCATGCTTTAGAGACTTGGGGAAAATGGGGCGCCAGGGGTAGGCATGGGGGGTGGAACACGTTCCTTGGGTCGTGAGTAATCCTCGGGAAGGGTGCAATTGTGCAGGGAGCCGTGACTGGGACCACCGCCATTTTGCTGGGCAGATGCAATGCCTTTGTTAAAATACATACATCTTCCCCGGTGCTGCTAGGCAGGTATAGACGAAGCGGTTGAGGGGTGCCAGGGTCTGTAGGGAGTCCTGGAACTCCGGGGGACTTTAGGGGCTAAGAGAACAGCGGAAGGGACCCCCACACACCCTAGGAGCCCTTGTCTGCAGCAGACCTGCTACTCACGTGCCAGATATACTTGGCCGCGGCCCTGGACTGATTGTGGGAGACGCTCGCTCTGTGGCACCCTCCCTTAACAAATCCGCTTCAGTCCCTTCGCAATAAAGCTCTTTAATTAAACAATACCCTGGGAGTGAGGGTTTGTAGCTGGTCAAAATGAAGAAACCTTCTCTGGTAAGGCCCGGGGCTGTTTGCAGACACCGAGTCCTGCAGGGGAGGGGGAGGGGAGGAAGGTTTAGACGAGGGGGTGGGTCATAGTTAGGGGGTGTCGGGAGGGCTACTACGGCACATAGAGGAGTCTGAGACCAGGGGCAAATTAGTGGGTCTCCCCTCACCCCAACATCAAGGAATGGATTAATCCACATGATTGAGGGAGGGGGAAGAGAGGTCGGGATCCAATGTCAGATGCGTGTCCCTGGGCTTGTCTGGGTGACACAGGCGGGAAAGCGAAGCCCTAAAGGCCAGGTTAGTTCAAAAGGTCAAGGTTCTTACTTCGATGTTGTCCATTAGCCCCCGAAGTGGAATAAAAACAATACCGGGGTAGGTTTGTTTTGGTTCTTTTTTCAAAAACAATCCTCCCGGTTCCCACTAAGACCGGGGTGAGGAAAACGCATGTCCCCATAGCCGCCCCTACATCCGAGGTGTTTTGCACCCTGCGCTCCCCAGAGACGTGTCACCACCACCTGGCCGAGAATAAGGACTGCAGGAATCCGATGGCATGGTGTTGACTTTTTTTTTTTTTTTAATTCGCCCAGCGCATTACAGTTTGCAAACTGGTCTCCGCTGGGCTCCGGATTCTCTGCGCCTCCCGCCTGGGGGAAGGTAATGTGATCACTACCTGCGCACCCCCATTTTACAGTGGAGGTCGCGGGGCTTAAGGGGAGAGTGGCGGGGGTATAAGGCTGAGCTCCCTGGGACCCCCGGCCTTCATTCCAAACTGTCGCGTTCACATCTTTTCTCCCGCCCATCTCGGCGACCACCATGGTATTCTCTCCCGGAACTGGAGCCGGGGGGCGGGGTGGGGGGCGCCTGGGTAGCGGGGCTTCCAGCGCGCGGTCGTCCTTTCCCTACGCCGGGCAGCCGGATCCCCCGCCTCTCCTCCGCCTGTTCCGGGGTTTGGGGAAAAGGGGCTTCCCTGGGAATTGGGAGCCGAGGCCGGGGGCGGGGAGCAAAATGAGCAAAGTCTGCCTGGCATCCTGGATACCACGGGCTGGGGATGGGGGTGGTTCCAGCTGGGCCCACCCGCGGCCCCTCGCCGGCGGCTCTCCTGGCCACCCCGCGGCGTCCCCTGTAACGCGAGGCCCTTTAAAGCCCGCGAGCCTTACCCCGCCGACAGCCGCTCCTGGGAAATGTAGTCTCGGAGCCCAGCCCGACCCTCTGGAGCTTCCCGGCCGCTGCCCCCCCAAGCGTGGGAACGACCTCAGTTTCTCCAACTGTCAAAAGGGGGCTCAACTCGCGTGTAGGACTAGCGTGAGAAGGACACGAAATCCTGCGTTGAAAAGCGTAAAGCGCGTTAGAAACGCCGGGGTCTGTTCTCACTAACTGGTGTGCTACCAGCATTACTGAGCCCTGGGCACGCAGCATCTCCGTGTTACAGACAGGAGGCCCAGAAAGACTCCATGTCCAACCCCTAGGGCTGACGGACTCCTCGGCCCGCCCTTCCACTGCCACCGTGGTCTCCTGAGCGCTTGGCAAGAGGTCCACTCCTGCTGGGCTTGGGACTCCTAATGTATCCGCTTAATATGTGCCAGACACAGGATATGGCCTGGGGGTGCGGGGGAGAGGAGATCCCTGTGATTGTGGAGCTGACATTCTTTATAAACATTAAGAAAATAAAGACTAAGGAAGCAATGCACATAATGCTTCCAGTCCTTCTTTGCCATGCCACAACTGCAAAGAAACAATGAGAGCAGGGTTGGGGGATTAGGCTGTACTGATGGGAAGTGGTATGCAGTTTTAAATAGGGTGGTCTCAAAAACCTTATTAAGCAGCTGACATTTGAGTTAAGATTTGGGGAAGGTGAGGGAGGAAGCCATTCTTATTCTCAGAAGATGAATCGTCCAAACAGCAGGAACAGTTTGTGCAAAGGCCCTGTGGCAGGAAAGCACAGTGTGGCTCAGTAGGGGAGGGTGATGGGATTAGATGAGTGTAAAAAGGCCGGCCGGTGTGGGTAAGTATGGCAGGCACCTAGTGTAGGGTTTGTGGGCTGTTGTTGGGTTGGGACTTAGGCTTCCACTCTGAGTGAGACAGAAACCACAGGGGAGTCCTGAGCAGGGGTGAGATGTGGTCTAAGCCACACTCAGCTCTGGCCACTGTGTGGGGAAGAGGCTACAAGGGCAAGGACAGAGGTCGGGAGCTGTCATGGCATCCAGGTGACAGAGAATGGCACTTTAGCCCAGGTGGCAGCAGTGGAGGGGAGATCAGACAGAAGGGGACAAGGATGGGCTGAGGACATGGTGGGAGAAGTGGGGAGGAAGTAGAGACTTCCAAAAAGGAGTGCGAGTCGGCGCAGCCAGCAAGGTGGGCAGGAAAGAAGGCGTGTGTGTCTGGGAGGGGGGCTGGTGAGTGAGGAGGGCGGGTCAGGGAGTGGGGGGAGAGGCCAGTCCTGTCGCATGCCACCGTCCAGGGCCGCAGACGGCGTCCCTCCTGGGGCATGGCGCTCACCAAAGACTCCTGAGCAGCGGGCTCCGAGACCAGGCTCAGGTGGACTGGCGCAGCCTTCCTGCTTCGAGCTGTCTTTCCTTGGGGTCCAGAGGAAGTGAGGCGCCTGCAGGGGCTGGGTGGGGTGCAGCAGGAGCCGGCCGTGAAGGGCGAATGGGATTTCTCGGGGAGTGGTGGGGTCCTGAGCCACCGCACGGGCGCGGGGAAGGGGGCAGAGCAGCGGGGCGGGCTGGGGGGGGGGTTGGCTAGGAAGGCACCTGCGACCCGGCTAGGAAGGCGCCTGCGACCCGGCTACGAAGGCGCCTGCGACCCGAGCAGTAGCTTTTTGGAAGGATCACTGACCGTGGGCCGAGAGCAGAGGGCAAGGCCAGAGGTTACAGAAGTGTCCGGTGAAGGCGGGTGTGAGGGCAGAGACACTTAGGAGTCAAGGTGCCCATCCGGAAGAGAGTGTGAGGTGGCGAGAGCTGGCGGCTGGCAGGTGTCCCGGAGTCAGGATGGGGGCAGAGGGGACCAGGAGAGGGCACGTCTGGGTTAGCACCTCTGTCAAACCTCTGCCTTGTGGCGGTTCAGCGTCTCTCACCTGGGACAGTTTTGTATCCCTGAGGGCTGTTGGGCAATGCCTGAGACAGAGGCGAAGCAGCTGGTCCACAGGGCGCAGCCAGCAGGAGGCCGAGCTGAATTTGAAACCCAGGCACGTCTACTTCAGAGAGCTCAGCGCCTCCTCACCCTGCAGCTTCTCCTGGAGAACAGATGCAGAAGGAAACCGCGGTGGATGGGGGTGGGGGACTGGGGGGTGGGGTGTTTCCTCGGCCCAGGGCTGGGGGGACAGAGGCCTTTCAGAATCCTGGCGACCATGCTTCCTTTTCTTGGAATGCAGGGTGTAATTATCCCCCTTATTTTTAAGTGGGGGATTCCCTCATTTAACTCTGTTGAGCAATGAGTGGACTTATGTGGCCCTTCCTGGTGACAGATCTTGGGACTTCCCCAGACAGCCCCTTCTTCTTGGGGTGGGACTGCTGTTGTACATGGTGGTAGCCACTGTATCCAGAGCTGCTTTTGTTTTTATTTCCTAAATTGTGATAAAATACTTATGACATACCATCTTCATCACTTAAAGTGTGTGGGTGAGAGCCAGGCGTGGCAGTGGATGCCTGTAATTCCAATATTTGGGAGGCTGAGGCAGGAAGAGTGCCACAAGTTTGAGGCCAGCCTGGACTACATAGTGAGACCCTACTTAAAAAAAAAAAAAAAAAAAAAGAAGAAGGGGCCAGGAGTTTAGCTCAGTGGTACAGTGCCTACCTGGCAAGCATGAGGTCATGAGTTCGATTCCCAGTAACACCCCCCCAAAAAAAACAGAAAAGGAAGGAAGGAAGGAGTATGGATCAGCAATAATAAGAATGTTTCACGTGCATGAGGTTGTGAGTTCAATCCCCGGTGCCACAAAAAAAAAAATAAATAAATAAAAAAGAATGTTTCACGCAAGGTTTGATGGTGCACACCTGTAATTCAAGCCATGTGGGAGGCTGAAGGCAGGAGATTCAGTAGTTGAAGCCTAACCTGGAGGATTTATTGAGATTCTCTCCTAAATAAAATTAATGGAAGTGTTGCATAGTGCAAGGTGTTGGGTCCAAACCCCAGTAGTGCAAAGACAAAACAAAACAAAGCGTCCATTCACATTGTTGCATAAGCATCGGTCTTTTCACCTTGCAAAATGGACTTTTCACCCATTTAACTCCTACCCTGACCTCTCCCAGCCCGTCAATCGACATTTTATTTTCTGAGTTTAGCAACTCTACGAAGCTCATGTAAGTGGAATCATACAATATTTGTTGCTGTTTTTGTTGTTGTTGTTTTGTGTGTATTTAGTACTGAGGGTTGAACTCAGGGTCTTCATACTGAGCTACATTCCCAGATGTTTTTATTTTTTATTTTGAGACAAGGTCTGACTAAATTGCTAAGTTGTCCAGGCTGGGCTCAAATTTGCCATCCTCCTGCCTCAGCTGCTTGGAGTGCTGGGATTATAGGTGTGCACCACCATGTTTGGTATGATATTTGTCCTTTTGTGCCTGGGTTACTTCACTTAGAATGTTTCCACATGGTTCATCCATGTGGTGGCATGTGTCAGAATTTCTTTCTTTTTAAACTTGAAGCCAGATGCAGTGGTACATGCCCATAATCCAGGAGAGGCAGGAGGACCACAAGTTCAAGTCCTGTCTGAGCAATTTTGCAAATTAGTGAGACCCTGTCTGTATCTATATTTGTCTTTTTGTTGGTTTTTATTATTATTATTATTATTTTGGTACCGGGGATCGAACTCATAACCTCGCACCTACCAGGCAGGCGCTTAGGCCACTGAGCTAAATCCCCAGCCCTATTTTTTGAGACAAGGTCTCACTATGCAGTTCAGGCTGGCCTTAAACTCACTTTGTAGCCCACGCTGGTCTTGAACTCACAATGACCCTCCTGCCTCAGCCTCCTGAGTGCTTGAATTACAGGTGTGCCCCACCATGCCCATTTTCAATTAAAAGAACCCAAGTGCTCCCTCATCCAGGTGGGGGCAGGCCATATATCTGCCAGGTCCCCAGGCAGAGAGTAACAAGGGGCTGAGCTGAGAGGGGACCCAGCCCTGCTGTCCCCAAGTGTGGGGACTGTCACAGGTCCCTCTTTCCCTTGTCCCTCCATCCCCAAGTCATGACCCAATTCCCTCTGGACCTCTGTTCTCCCATCTGGATCGCAGTAGAGAAGCCGCACACACCCGGGCACAGGTGTGGCTGTGTTTGCACACTCGCTGGTGTCTGGCGGGTGAGGGTATGGTGAGACGCCTGTGAGAGCGGCAGTGAGAAACCACTGGAGACTTTTCAGTTTAAATTTAAGCTTCATAAAATAATTCAGAGTCTCCATGTAGTCCAAGCTGGCCTTGAACTCCCTGTGTAGCCCAGGCTGGCCTTAATCTCATGATGACCCACCTGCCTCAGTTTCACAAGTGCTGGGATTATAGGTGTATGCCACCATGCCCAGCTCAAAGTTTTATCTGGTTTTAGGCAAAGTACAAATGCCATCACGGGACTTGCTTTTTTACTCATTATTGTATTTTTGGCAGTTGTCCGCCTCTGGGCAAGGAGTTGTAGTTTGCTCCTTTTTGTAGCATTGGCCGAAGTGCATACTGGTTTCATAGGGAATGAAGCCTATACAATCATGAGGTTGTCTGGGGATGTGGTTCAGTGTTGGGCACGTGCTTGTCTAGGATGTGGAAGGCCCTGGGTTCAATTCCCAGGGGCACCGCACACACATACACACACACACATACACACAAAAGATTGGCAAATGTTTAAACCAGGCATAATGCCATGGCATTTAATTATGATACAAGCTGGGGGTGGGGGAGGGTGGCTGTAATCCCAACACTAGGGAGGCTGAGGCAGAAAGATCTCAAGGAGTTTGAGGTTAGCCTGGGCTACATAGTGAGTGCAGGCCAGCCTTCCCTACATAGCAAGATCCTGTCTCAAAAAAACAAAACAAAACAAAAAAGTGAATTTATATCTAGCATGAGCAAATAAATCACAACAAATTATAAATATTTATTAAAAACTGAAAAAGCCCACACAAAGTGGTGCACACCTGGAGGATCAGCATTCAGGAGGCTGAGGCAGAAAGATTGCTTGAGCCCAGGAGTTCTCACCACTGAGCACGAACATGTCTCCAAGACAGACAGACAAACCGGGCGTGGTGGTGCACACCTTTAATCCCAGCACTCGGGAGGCTGAGGTAGGAGGAGCGTTGTGTGTTTGAGGCTGGCTTGGGCTACAATGCGAGCACAAGACTGGCTTGAGCTACATAGTGTGACCCTGCCTCAAAAAACTAGGGCCAGGAATTTGGCTCAGTGGCTTAAGCGCCTGTCTGGCAGGCTCTAGGTTGTGAGTTTGATCCCTGGTGCCACAAAAAAAAAAAAAAAAAAAAAAAAGAAGACAGACAGACAGACAGATGAAAGGAGGGAAAGGAAAGGAAGGAAGAAAAGAAAAGAAAAAGCTGAAAAATAACACAAGCACCACAAAGTCCAAAACGTCATATTTTCGTTTGTTTACCACTGACCCACCAGGACAGGGTCCCACACAGGGCTGTGGGCGAGGGAGGGACACTAAGGGTTCAGCAGGGACAGCTTCCTGGAGTGTGATGTGCCTGCTGTGGGGAGAGGCCACCACTTGTCCTCGCGGCAGGTGAGTTCCCAGGTGGGCCCATCCCGATCTGGGCCTGTGACTGTGGCGTTACACGCAGCGGGTGAAGGTTACAGATTGAACAAAAGGTGCTGATCCTGTGACCTTAAACTGAGTCATCCCGGGTCATCCAGGGGCCCTGCGTGCTCACCAGAGCCCTTCAATAGCAGAGAGGGAAGTAGAGGCTTTTTTTTTTTTCTTTTGAAATAGGATTTTGCTATGTAGCCCAGGCTGCCCTTAAACTTACAACTATCCTCCTGCCTCAGCCCCCGAAGTGCAGGGATTACCCATATGCGCCCTCATAGCCAGTTGATTTGTGGGTTTTTTTTTTTTTTTTTGCGGCACCAGGGATCGAACTCACAACCTCGCACCTGCCAGGGCAGGCGCTTAAGCTACTGAGCCAAACTCCCAGTCCTAGTTTTTTGAGGCAGGGTCGCACTATGTAGCTCAGGCCGGTCTTGCACTCGCGTTGCAGCCCAAGCCAGCCTCGAACTCACAACACTCCTCCTACCTCAGCCTCCCGAGTGCTGGGATTAAAGGCGTGCGCCACCACGCCCGGCTGATTTGTGTTGTTTAAGACACCAAATTTGGGGTAGTTTGTCCTGACAGCCACAAGAACGAATGGATCTTTGAGTCGTTTCCAGTGTTTTGCTTTCCAGATGCTGCCACTGGGGTGACCTTGGTAGTCCCAGTGTCACGTGCCGACTGGAAGCAGCTGTAGTGCTCCCAGTTCAGCTCTGTCCTGCCCTGGCTGCGGTATGAACCATGGCCCCAGAAGGGCAGAGGCGGTGGCGAGACCCTGAAGGGGCAGCACAGCCATCCAAGCACTGCCTGGAAAAGCAGGCTGAGGAGGTGGACAGCAGGGGCGGGGAGAAGTCCGGCCTGGTGGCGCACACGTGGGATTGCAGCACTTGGGAGGCCGACGCAGGAAATCCACAGTGAATTCAAGGCCTGTCTGGAATATACGGGGAGACCCTGTCTCAAAAGGAGGGGATGCCCAATGAGAGGAATACTGCGGGATAAGTCCAAGGATGACGGACGTGAAGGACTGATTGGCCGGGGAGGTGGTCGGGTGAGTGAGAAACGGACTTCCGGTTTCCTAGCGCAGAAGCAAAAGCCAGGTGAGTCAGAGATGCCATGGCCGGGGACTCTGACTCCAGAGCTGTCCTCTCGTGGCCCCCGCTGGCTGCTCTCTCCAGTAGCGCCCCTCGT